>VUQH01000826.1:5346-16667 GCA_015106775.1 Etroplus canarensis | reverse complement strand
TCAGGACAGCAGACAAGGTTTTATACAGGCCAGTCTGTCTATGGGAATTACACCGCACTGAGAGGTGGAAGAAAACAGACTAAAAAAAGAAAGGGGAAGGACATAAAGTGCTCTGTCAGTGCCTTCCAAGGCTTTTATGCATTTATTGTCATCTGTCCCATGTTATTCCACTGAGGCTGAGTGAGATCCTGATTGAAGGTGAGGGGCATTGAATCAAGTAAAATCAGTAAGCAGTTTCACTCAGCTGAGGCACTGATTTAGTTTCCACAGAAGTTGACAGCCCTTGTACTGGGAGAGCATTAAAGTAGGGAACATGAATAGATAAGAAGGGAACAGCACCAATAGTGATGCAAGGAGAACGAAACTGAAGATTCTTTGTAAGAAACATCCTCAACAGCACACAGTGATACCGTCACGCTGATAAAGCATCACTGACTCTGGTTCTTTAGGCAAATTATTGCCTGCGTGCATGTTTTTGTGTCACTGCGTGTGTGCGTGTGTACATTTTTTGCATTTTTTTCAATGTGAAGGTGTGGTTTATCTGCAGGAGCAGTGATTGGTAGTGGTGGGTGGTGTTGTGGAAGTGAGAGTATTCCAGATATCCTGAAATCAGAAAACAACAGATTCTTTGTCAGCTTACAGCAGTTAATGCAATGTTTGCGGACACTGAGCCAGTGCTTCCGCTTTGTGTGTGTGCTTGCATGCCTGTGTGGAGAGCAAGCTGTTGTTCCCATGGTTGTGTGTTATTGATTAGTCATCTCTGTGGGCAATAGGAGCTGTTATCAGGGCTGACATGGAGACAGACGGGGGTGGATGATGCATGGAACGGGAAAACTGTTCAGACGCAAAGATAATGGAGCCACGCACACATACTGATACATACACACACACATGCTGTAAAGATGGACGTGTACACACTGCCACATGCTCCCACAGATTCTTGCACACACAATAGACCTATTACACAACTGAGCGCAAATGTATTGGCAGCAATAGATTTGTTTTCAGCACCATGGACAGCACTCTAAATCTTGAACGATGCCAGTGCACAGTGCATATGGCTAATGATTATCTATTGTAGCGCCCACAACTATAATCAGCCATTTCTCAAGAAGTGTACATGCCATAGAGAATCACAGTAAATTTACACTGTGGATTTAAGAAGCAAACAGAGCTTAACATGAAAAAATCGCATACTGTAACAATCAAGCCAGTCCTTCTCGTGGCTATGATGCATGCACCCAGGATCCTGGTACTCACCTAAGAGAATGAGACAAGGACAGGGAGATGGGGGATCAGAGCCAAAGAATTACACCATACATTATAAAGTGTGCAAAAGGAAGTGAGCACTCTAAGCGGTTAACAGTGTGAAATGTCTAAATGCAGCACTGTTTCCCGTGAAAACACTGCATTTTAACATTGCCTGTAAACATAAACACATTTGTACTTATATCATTGTGAGAAGAATCATTGACGAAATGCATTTTGTGGCTCCTAATCACTAGAAATAGTAAATGAATAACCTTAACCCAGACCCTAACCCAAACCCATATTTAATCCTCCATCCATCCATCTGGCTTTCCATCGATAAGATAAGACAAGACTTTATTCATCCCACACCGGGGGAATTCAGCATGTTCTGCCATTTATCCAGATCTGGGCATCAGTCTAAGTAGAGGCACTTAGACCTCCCTCTCCCCAGTCACAGCATCCAGCACTTCCGGTGGGACACCAATGCATTCCAAAGCCAGCCAAGAGATGTAATCTCTCCAGTATGTCTTGAGTCTGCCCCAGGGCCTCCTTCCAGTAGGACATACCTGAAACACCTCACTTTGGAGGCATCCTGTTTAGATGCTTCAACCACTTCACCTGGCTCCTTTCTAGCTAATTATTTTTTAAATTTCATTAATCATCAGGCAGCCCTTGGAAAGCACAGTCAAAGTAACCACACTTTCCACAATTGTACTTCTATCTTTGTTAAGATGTATAGGAATTTTAGACCATTAAAAGAAGGGGAAGTACATATGCACATTTCTGCCTTCACTAAATTAAGCTGGATAAAAATGTAATGTCTATGAAAAAACACTGTAACTGTTTTAACAGCTGGGGAATATTGAAGCTACCCACATGAGTCCATAGTATCCCATGTGACAACAGCAGTACATTGCACAAATCACACTCAGAAGTACATTTACTAGTAGAAAAACTTGCATGTGTCACTGCTCATCAAAAGATTTTCTGATCTTTTCAAAAACTTAAGATGTAAGTTAATGTAAGTCTGAGTTTCTTCCACACACGTACACACACTTCAGTTTTTTCCTCTCTCTGTGGGCAGAATAAGTTGTGCGTAAATGTCAGCTTTGGAACCGATTGTCCACGAGAGGCCAACCATGAGCACACAGGGAAAAGAATGTCATAGCCTTCACTCTACAATCCTCTCCTTCTCCACAGGGACTGGTAGACTCAGGTTTTTTCCAGTCAACCATAAAAATACACAGAGGTCAAGCTTCCTCCACTTTCTCTGATGAGATGGACAGGGTTAGATAAGGCCATAGACCTGATACAAAGAAGGTGATGCACAAAACGGAATTTCCATAGTACAAGTACAAAATGGTGCCAACATTTAGAATTTTAAACTACAGTAATAAATATTTGCAATTTTTCATGCTGTAACTTAATTAATTCCTAACCAATCAGGCTATTATCTAGCCTATCTAGATAATGATTTCATTTTACTTTAAGTCCACTTCAGGAGTGTAACCCATTTCTCAAAAGCAAACTGATAAAACATTTACAAACTACCAGTATGATTTAAGGGTGCCTACTTATTGCAACTTAGTGAATTCAATGACGTCCACATTAAAAGAAATAAAAGAGCAGAATAGACTGTTTTAATAAGCACAATGTTCCACATTACTGATAACCTGCTAACAATACACAGTTGAGTTGAATTTAAAATTACCTCAGTGAAACAAATAAATAAATGACACTTCTGAACATATGGTAAAAACAGTCATTACATGCCACTATTAATGTGCAGCTCATTTTTGCACATTACTATTGTTATAATGATATCATACAATTGATTATATTGTTATAATGACATCATACTATTTTTATAATGATATCATATGTCTTTATCCATGCCAAAGTGTGAACAAAGACTGATACCCCCAAGCATTTCTGATATCTTTGGAACAGATCATGCTGGACAAACATAGATTTTCAAGTTTCAATGCGTGGAGTTGTTTCAAGTAATAAAAAAAAAATATGAAGTCTAATATTTCTGACATTCAGATATAGCTGATTTTATCTGTTGTAAGAATAGCTGTATTAAATTCAAATTACTGCAGAAGAGAAGCCTTTTAGAACTCATCTGTTTCAACTCATTTTAATTTCAAATATGACCAACTACAAACACGTGTAACAACACAGCTTGGATATATCTTAACTGTTTCATTACGAAGAGAAAAATTACATTTAAGAAGGTAAGTTGACAGTGGAAATTTTCAGTGTGATTGATTCAATATATCCATGGAGCTCCTCTTTGCTTTAACTGGTCTAATAAACACATAAAGCTGGCTTGCTAAAGAGACAATGTATTAAATTTTGTCATCCTTGCTGAACTGTAGCTGTGGTATCTGTACAAGAGGCTAAGATAAAATGTGCAAATACTGATTATCAACTTCCTCTATATACATTTCTTACTTGCTTCAAAAGCATTGACATATTGTGAGATTATTTTCTGATATGCTGTTTCTCAGCTACTTTCAATGCCACTGGGATGTAGCTTGCAGTCAAAACATTCCCTCTACCTTATATTAAAAGGAAACTCCCCTTCTCCCCTGTTACCGCTCCTTACATAAACAGGGGCTCACAACTTTCTGATACGGGACTGGCTAAATATAAGGCAACACAGAAAAAAGCTACTTTCAGTTAATCTGCTGGGTTGGAATTTAAGTTAATTTGCGGGGCAACTATATATGAGGAATGAAAAGAAAATTACACAAAATTTATCATTTTAAATTGTTGCAGTTTCACAAGATTGCCCAAATACCTACACTGATCATCAGAGGCCCTGATAAAATAAGAAGAAAAGACTGGAAAGCATGCCAACCATTCTGCAGGGGGACAAAAACAAGGCACACCCACTGTGAAAGAGACAGACAGACAGAGAGCAGAAAAGAACAAGAAAAAAGACAAGAAGCTGATCTGGCTGTTAATGCTTGGCCATATACTTAGAAAGGGACTGTGTAAAAGACTGACCCCAAGCTGACCCCACTGTCTTTGTCTGTTGCAGGAAAAGAAACAGAAGACAACAAAAAGAGAAAGGGAAAAAAAACAAGAACAGAATGAAGACTTGAAGAATGAAGAAAACAATGGCACAAAATTATGTAAGCACCACATTTTAAATTTAATGTAATGGAAACATTATTAATATAGATACCAGTCCAAATCTCTATCATTAATAATAAACATATCTGGCTGTGCATGAGTTCATCTGATTACATAAGTACTTGCATGTGCAAACTCACATACCAAGTTTTGTTGATGGCTAAATTGAGAGAATAATGAGTTGCAATGGTGAAAAAAATGGAGGAAGATATTACATAACCCTGTTTTGTACTGAACTGACAGATCAATTGGGAGTCTGTTCTTGCTGTTGGTAGTCTGTATTTTCCTCCCCAGAAAAGTTGACTCACTCAAGGTACTGCTCTCTGGAAGCTGTTCACTGCAGGGATGTGTGTTTCTATTTGTCAATTAAGTTATGAGGAAGAAGAATGATGTGATTTGACAGGAAATAGCCTGGCTATTGTAGTCCTCCAGGAGAAATCTCTTGTTTTGCCGTCTTTCATCCTATTTATTCTCACTACTCATCCCAAACAAGGCACGAAGCACACCAATAAGAACTGATGAAAGGATGTGAATGACAGCTCAGGACGGATGCTCAAAACAGCGTAGAGCAATTTCACGGGGAGAACCCAGATGCAACAGGGCAGCAGGTCATGAGCCAAGTCATCTCCATCGACAGTAAACACGATAGCTATGCTGTCTGCGTAACAATAACCCTGAACCCTGACCATTACACCATACGGTGGCTGATCTTGTGGCCTCCAACAGCATGGATGCTAATGGGACACACTGTGTTAGTCAAAACACATTAGCAGGGGTATGAAGGTCAAAAAGTCACTTGGTAAAAGAACTTGGTTTGTATCTTCTTTCATCTCACAGGTAGTGACACCTAAGTGTTTAGAGAAACCTTCAAGTCAAGTGTTGCTGTTATTGTATGGAGGTAAATGGTTGTTTTGTAGTAGAGCCTGTCCTTAAAAAACACACCTTATTGTGTATGTGTATGTGTGTGTGGTTGTGCGCACACATGCATTCACATGAGTATATTGATTTTCCTTTCCACCTCTTTTCTCATCTTTACTTCGCTAGCATACCTGTATTTTTCTATTTGTTTGTGGACATTTTCTCAAAGTTCACTCTGATGGAAAATGCAATCTTGTACCATCCCCTTACTCTCTTGCTTTGCCATTCTTTTTTCTGACTAATAGAAATTCTGTTAGTATGTTTGTATGGGATGAGAGATGAAAATGATTCTGTGGAGAGGAAGAAAAATGGCAACGGAAGGGAGGGGGTGGGCAATAAAAAAATGGCAGAGGATAGAAAAATCGATGAGAGATGAAATATATCAGAAGTTCTGGAGCAAGGTCAAGAGGATATGATCTCTCACGACACACAGTTGTGCCTCACTGAGCCAAAGGAGCAAGCAATATGGAGAGAAAGGAGGGAGACAAAGAGGGGGAAGATGGGGAAAAAGGAGTCACTGAGAAAGACAAACAAGAGTGGGGGCCAAGACACACAAACTACTTTTTTTGAGTGAAGCCAGTGCCCATTTATCAAAAACTGCATTCCACTCAAAGCTTATGTTTGTCTATAAGGGCAAAAGTATCATTACTACTACCAGTGGACATGCAGTTTGCTGATGCTGGCACGACAAAACCTGGTACAAAATGTGATTATTCTTTCTTCAGTTAACTGTCTTTTCACACTGCCTAATTCAGCAGCTAAGTAGCTAAAGGGCCAGATCAGCAGACTGTGTCTCCACCCCAGGTCCAAGTATTGGTTCCATACACACAGACCATTAGAGCCCCACTTTCACCTCCTACAGAGAGCAGGGCCAGATAACATCTGTCTACAGCTACCTCCCTGCAAACACTCAACCAATTAAAGAGCCATTAACACTCAGGCTTGGGGGGGTGGGTGGGGGTCAGTATTCCTGTTTGTGTTGATTCTCAACATTAATGCAATCTTTGTATGGTACATGAACTGAAATGTATTATTTACACATTTATCCACATACACATGGCAGGCACATAAAAATAAATGCACATTTATTCCCATGTAACCTTTGTTTTTCCTTTTCAGTCACACACTTGGCCCCACCCCCACATGTAACATTCATTAGTCGCTCCAGTCGCCATCATACAATTTTAATTCATAATAGGGACAGAAGTAGGTCATTTGACAAACATGTCACATCTGCTCCAATCAAGGCTGCACCTCTTTTTAGCGTCGCTGTTTCATCAATGATTAACACAAAAACATAGGTTTGAGGTAGCAAATGTTCAAAACGGCACCTGAAATAAAGAATGCTGTCAACAGTGATGATGTACCATCATGGGTTCAAGCCTGTAAATGATGCTATTATTACAGTGTCTTTTACTCAAGGCCCATTTCACTAAATGAAACACTTGCATAGTTCCAGAAGATTCAACACCAATTATCCAAGGATGTATACACACAATCAGTGGTAGTATCACTACAATAAACAAAATCCCTTAAGTATCAAATACATTGGGATCCTATAAAACAGATCCTAACATTTGGACTTTCTCTATTATCTTGACAATGAGCCCAACCATTTCATGAAGTGTCAACATGACTTTACATCAGGTTTTAAAATGAAAGCTTGGCTTACTGCAACACAGCAGTTCACAATGCACAATGGCAATTATGTCCCTTAGCTTACTAAAAACACTGTTGCATTTTTTTTCTTTGGGAAGGAGGTTCAATTAATTTCTTTTCTTGGCCTAGATCTGAGAAGCTGCAGCTAAATACATTGGCGTGGAAGCCAGAAATGTGAAAAAACATCACTACAGAAATGGCAATTACAAGATGTGAACAATAACAATAAGAACTGGAAAGTGAGACAAAGAGGCCAGATGAGGTATAGACTCTCTCAGAGTGACCCATGTGTCAGCTGGCCTCCTGTGGTGTCCCTCATCACTGACACAGGGGAGGCAAAGTGTCTGGTGTCCCCTAAGTGCCCTGCAAGCCACTCTGTCTGTCCACCAACTGGTAGAGTGATTACCCAACTCCCAGCACAATGCTGGAGCCACACGCACATAAGAGTGCCTCTAACCTTAAAGTAGATATCATTCCACAGGTTTATATCAGATCATTGTTGTTAATTGCAATTTGATAATGTGCTGCACAACTTACAATGTGTTGTATATGTACCAGGGGAAAAAAACCATTTAAACTGTTTTATGCACAATAATAACTTTGACCAATGCAGCATGTTCTAGATGTTACCCTCAACATGTAACCATAAAAATATCATAATTTAGCACAGCAGAGTCAATTGTGTGTATTATAAAGTGCACCACATTTTTGTTAAAAATATTCAGTAGTGTATGTCTGTGTTTTTTTCTCTATAAAGTCCCCTGCAGAGAGATAAAGCCTGCAGCCAGTGAGCTTTGAATGCATCTACCACTGGAGACAACATGCTGGCTTTCAAATCCCCATGTCCAACAAGAGTCACTCAGTTTGCCTTAACACCGCTCACGGCTATTAATTTGTAATCATTTCCTAACATACTAGAGTGAATTAAGTGTGACTGTATATACTGACTTTTAAACTGTCTAAGAAATAGTTAATATCATCACTATTGAGCCACAACAATCGAGTTGTGAAATCAGCAACAAAACTATCATCAACACTTTAATGGCTTGAGGAAGCTGATGTACAGTACCCCTTAGTGTGAATGAATACTCTAGAGCGTGTACATCATGATGGGAGCAGAGCAGAGGGATAATGGGCTGATACATGAACACTACACTGAATAATGACCACAAAGGTTTGGAGACACTGTGAGTGTGTCCAAAACCTCTGACTAGTACACTATATGTTGGTATATACAGCACAATTATGGCATTTCTGGCATGCATCCTTTTCTGTGCTCTGAGTTTATAAAATGTCAGATTTTATGTCAGACAAAGGAAACAGCTCTTTCCCTGCAGTATGGGAAAACCACTTTTGCGAGAGGAGAGGAGAGGAGAGGAGAGGGATGAGATGCACTCTCAACTTCTGTCTCTTCTACTTACTGTTATAAATAGAATATTTATACATGCCTCAGTTGCCAAAAAAAACAGTAGCCGTGTATTTTTTTCTTCCTCTTACTCACTCACTCTGATGTGTATATGCTTGCAAGCAAGTTATGTTAAAAAAGACATTTGTCAAATTAGGCAAAGTGTTATGTCCCAAGATGTCACAGCATTTCACATATTTTGCATGAAGGGTGAAGTGTCTCAAATCTTCCTAAGCAATAGCCTCATGCTTGTGCATCATTGTGTAGGGCTGCAACTAACAAACTATTTTATTATTAATAAATCTGTTTCTATATATGATACAAAAAAATCAGTTAAAAGTAATGTTTAGTGAAACTAAGAGGAAAAAAAATGTTCACAAAGAGGTCATTTTAAAGAATGTTGTTTTTGGATGTAAATTATTGATGATGGAACTATAAAAAATGAATAACTGCAAATAAAATATAAATTTTTACCTTTTTTTTTCAAATGTTTCAGGAATTGAAAATGGATAGATCAACTGCTTTTATTAAATTCTGAACATTGCAATGCCAATGACAATATAGAGAGAACTGCTTGACACTTTACTTTCACTGTATGCCTCTTGAGATTCATCCTTTTCATAACTTTGCACTATTTTAATAATAACAGCAATATGCTTAGTATTTTGGTGCAATGGTTCACATTTGTGATGTTGATGGTTGGAGTTTATTCTTTCCTTTCAGATCCAAATATGGCTCAGTAATGGTTGCAGATGGCAGGACAGTCCCTCTCTTGCACTTGCAATTCCCTTGCTCCGATAGCTCGGCTTTGGGCATGACTTGGAATGCCCAAAGTTGGAATCAACAACTCGAACTGAAATGGCTTGTGACCACCACGGTCCTCCACCACACCAATGTCCACTTCAAGGAATTCTGGTTGGGAAAAGTCTTCCACCTCAACAGAGTTGTCTGTGGTATAGGTGCTTTAAGATGTTGTAGCTCTCAATTTTTCTCTTGAATAACTACATACACTACACCTATTTCAACCCATCAACCCCTGGATTTTAGATTTTTAAAAATTATTCACTAGGTAAAGTCGGGCCAGAGCTGTGGTGAAGTTAGATGCGTGCAAGGTTACTGCAGTATTTTCCTTTACGTGATTTGTAGAATAGTATGCCACAAAGTGTGGTGTGTTCATTTGAGAAAGATAAAGTGACAAAGCAATTGAGCCTCTGTCTGAAAAAGTAGGCTTGCTTCACTACTTTAAGACACATGAGACATGCTTCCACTGAGACAGCATATTTCTCACCCACATGTGCCACTGAGAATATCTAGGATTTGATTATCTGGAAGATGAACCATCCGAACTTCCTGCACACCTTTAGTATAAATTCATGTTTGTGGTTTTGTAGAATAACCTGTTGAAAATGCTACCAACACTCATACAACACATTTCTCCTCCAAACAAGAACAATCAAATCCCTTAGCTGCTCTCGCCTTTGTTCCCCTTTTAGTAGTGACAAGCCCAGACGGTTAAGGGAGGTGGATAGAGGAAGGGGAGCAGCCTCCCTGTATCCTATTGTGCCGGTTGCCAAACTCTATAAAATCCCCCTCTAGTTGTGGAGAATATGTCGCCCACCCACTGACAGCCTCCTCAGCTTGATGCACTCTGCATTGCCAGTGGGAGATAGTGGGAAGAGATATGCAACCCAGCTGGGTTAATCCTGTTACACAGTTATGCAGAGACCAAAATCTCACCTAGAGAACACATACATGCATAAATCAAATAGCAACACCTTAAATACTGGGGCAGATATTCACATTTCAATCCTGCACCGAGGTATTTTGTGTCTTAAACCCAGAATTGGCTCAGCAGTTAGTTTTACACAGACAATATTTCTTGTAGAACAGTTATAACTAAAATATAAACAGATCATATTGTGCTCAAGCCTGCATAACTAAATACACATTTATCACAGAGAATGGCTGATTCTGATGCAAATTCATCAAACCCTTTAGAATTATGTCAGCTTGATTAATAAAAATGCCAATTAAAATTCAGGAAGAGTCTTCTCTAAACCTGTGATGTATTCAACCTCTTAAAATTGGCTGCAAGTTAGACATTAATATTCTTCAAGCACATGTTTTTATATTGAGAAAGAATGGAGTCTATTTAGAAAAGCAAGTGAGTTGGAAACAAAAATTAATGGGGAGAAAGTGACCATACACATATAATGAATTTCAATTACCTTCCTGTGCTGCCTAAGTTGTGACACTCGCTCCACACACACTGACTGGGTATGGAAATCAACAAAAAGAACAACTGTGCTACAAAATGACATACAAATATGGAGTTAAGAATATATGATGGTAAGAATCAGATAAAAAATTACATAAGCCTCAAAAGTTTATTATCCATACAAACACACAAACTAGATCATCAATTCAGAATTTACAATAATGTGTGGAAAGAAGCTAGAGTGTCCCCGTAGTGTAGTGGTTTACACATTCAGCTTACAAGTGAAAAGTCCCTGGTTCAATTTAAGGTGGGTACACAAGCCCCTCTCAGGAAGGGCATCCAGTGTAAAACCTCTGCCAAATTACCAATGCGGATTAATCCACTCTGGCAACCCCTTGGGGATAATACAAGGGGGCAGTGGAAGGTAGTGCTTGTGTAAAAAGAAGCTTATTTAAAATGCCTTAAATCACTCCATTTATTTTTCATACTGAAAGCAGCTGTGTAAAAACCAGTTTACAGTGAGTAAGTTACAGTTATGAAGTCATGTCTTTCAGCATCGGTACAGTAAATTACTTGATGCCTTCTTCTTCTTCGTCTTTTGGCTGCTCCCGTTAGGGGTCGCCACAGTGGATCATCTGCCTCCAGCTCACTCTATCCCTTGTATCCTCTTCCCTCACACCAACCCTCTGCATGTCCTCCTTCACTATATTCATGAACCTTCTCTGT
>VUQH01000824.1:91671-104838 GCA_015106775.1 Etroplus canarensis | reverse complement strand
GAACAACTCTGTGACCGTTCTTGACTGGCCCAGCCAGAGCCCTGACCTAAACCCAATTGAGCATCTCTGGAGAGACCTGAAAATGGCTGTCCACCAACGTTCACCATCCAACCTGACAGAACTGGAGAGGATCTGCAAGGAAGAATGGCAGAGGACCCCCAAATCCAGGTGTGAAAAACTTCTTGCATCATTCGCAAGAAGACTCATGGCTGTACCAGCTCAAAAGGGTGCTTCTACTCAATACTGAGGACAGGGTCTGAATACTTATGACCATGTGATATTTCAGTTTTTCTTTTTTAATAAATTTGCAAAAATTTCTACATTTCTGGTTTTTTCTGTCAAGATGGGGTGCTGAGTGTACATTAATGAGAAATGAAGAACTTTTTTGATTTTGGCAAATGGCTGCAATGACACAAAGAGTGAAAAATTTAAAGGGGTCTGAATACTTTCTGTACCCACTGTACATGAACTAAATAGCAGCAGCTGTGACGCAGGTCTACAAAAGAAAAGAAATGAATAGTTTGTGTTCTTACCATGCATGGTCCTGATGCACTCAAAGCCTTGGAAGTCCCAAAGCTTGATGGTCATGTCTGCAGAGCAGGATGCTAGCAGTTTGCCAGTCTGGTCAAAGGAGATGTCCTGCACTGAATCTGTGTGGCCCTTCAGTGTGCGTTCAAAGTCTCCCGTCTCATAGTCCCACACCTGATGGACCGAGCATATTCTTTAATCATCTTTAGAGGTACCTAAAACATTTAGTCTACACATCACTGACATACTTTTGCGCCTCATTTCATCCCATTTCCAAAGCCCTGCCTCACATTGTTCTCAGCTGAGTGGTCCAGTAGTGAGAAGAGAGAATCAGGCTGCCCAGTGAAATCACATTACAGTCAAACAAAAACACAGCTGATGGCAGAATTAAAAAGAATAACCAAACCTAAATGAAGCTTATACAGGCCTCACTTTGAAGACATTACACACACCAATTACAGAATGTGTGACACATTTCAACTGCTGACCAGGGTTAAAGTTTGGCCTGATAAAACCCAAGACACAGTTTATTGTGCTGAGTGCAGCATTTACTGCTGGATGCAGACAGTGTACAGAGTGAACAGTAGTAAGCCTGATTTCCTAGCCTGAGAAAGCTGATGTGTCTCTAGCTTTTAAGCAGACAGACGGTTTGTCACAGAGAGATAAACCCGCCTTGGTTCCTCTGTTAGGGTTGGGGAATTTGGGCAGACGGTGACAGAAGACATCATCACCTCCCCCATCCTTGTAGTTCTTCTGCCCCCTCCCCATAAGGATGCTACAGATGGCCATGGGGGGAGGTTATCCTAGAGGAGTTCAGTGGTTTTCATTTTTTTATAATGTATATTTCAGTGGCAACAGCTGAAGTACAGCTACTCTTCAACATGAAACTGTACTGAAAGACTGGTAACTCATACTGGCACTCACTGATTGCCTCCTTTCTTTCAGTAACAATACCTTGGATTTTGTACCTCTGTAAAACCAACAATAATGTTAAGACTCTCTTTGCATGTCATTTCTGATGTACACAGTGAATAAACACACACTTCAGTTGTCTGTACCCTGTCTCCTGTAATCTCTATTTAGCATGCCTTAGTGTGCACAGCTGTCCATTTAGAAACTGATGAGTATCACACTGTTCACACATGAAGGAGGATACCCATAACAGCTGTGGGTAACAGCTATGTTAAATTCAAGTCAAAACTCACTCTCCTTACAGGTTAAAGCCTACTAATAATTTTTCATGAAGAGGTCTTATGACCTTTTACAGCCACTACTCAAGATACTAGACTTTTAAAAACACTTAAATGGTGCAATGTTACCTCCGGTCAGGGTTTTTCCTGCATATAAAAATTTTTTGGTACCCACCAAAAAAGGTTTTGGTCTTCCCCCAAATAGAAATCACCAGACCTGTGACGAAAATATTTAACCATTTCTTAGAGCGGGGTGTAATTTAGTTAAGCACAAAACACACTTTTGTCAAAAGACTTCTGTTAGGTAAGCTAACACAGACTCATTGCCTTAACTGCAGGAAGATTAGTCCTGCTTATGTATGTAGTCACCTTCCAAAAGATCATTTTGAGGCAGAAAAAAAACCCCTGCCGGTGTTTACTGGCTTGCAAATAGCTTTTGTTTTTGGAGCAATACATTAGATTTACAAGTCTAAAGTGGAAAGTTTCAGGAGAAATTGATGTTGACTAATCACTACAATCAAGAAAAGTTATTGCTAATAAGTTCATTAACAAGTGTATACACAAACACAGTGAACTGCCATACTGAGACAACCTATTTTATTTAATCTAATATTAAATTAGTATCAGAATACTTTATTAATCCCAGAGGGAAATTACTCATTACCTTATTGTTTTGTCATAATGTATTCTGTTTTTTTGAGCTACTGTACCACTCTACTTATTTAAGCTATTTGTTTATATGTTTGTTGTGTTTATCCTAATTTTTAACAGCCACAACAAAACAAATTGTTGAACAAATAAATAAGGTACATCATATCTTATCTATAATTGAAAAAAGAGAGAGAACATTTGGACCAGCCAGTTCCATGAAAATAAAGAAGCTTACTCCCATAGTGAGCAGAACTGTCAGCACACTAAATGTCAGTCAGTAAGGGCTCTGTATGTCCTTTAAGATTAACACTACAATATAAAACTGCTTAAATATTTGCCTGTGTATGAATATTACAACTAGCATGTACAATATATACCCACTTCCAATCAGGACAGGGTTTAAAATACAAAAATTCAAGAGGCTGAAAAAGTCTCTTTCTGC
Organism: Etroplus canarensis; assembly: GCA_015106775.1. Lineage (NCBI taxonomy): Eukaryota > Metazoa > Chordata > Actinopteri > Cichliformes > Cichlidae > Etroplus > Etroplus canarensis. The sequence continues at coordinate 102,027 of VUQH01000824.1, read as the reverse complement.
TTAGTCAATAAGTCAAGAGTAAGGATCTGATGATGGAGGTTTCCTCTACCACTTAACAGCTTTAATGGATTAATTAAGGATTAATGAAGATTAACCATCTTGAATCACTTGTTATATAGGTAAATGCAATTTAAAATTTAATTCTGACAAAAATCACAGCAAGTGCAAATAAGACTGATATGTATGTACAGGCTGTTGAAAATCAACTTAGAGAAAACAACAAAGAAAACATTAATCTGTATAAAGAAAACATTAAATGTTTTCTTTATACAGATTTCTTTATAGATTAAGTATAAAGTGTTAATTAGTGAGCTTTAGAGGTGCTGGGAGACACAATCTCAGGAGAGAGAGCTACACCCAAGTCCTCATGCTAAGCAAAGCTAAAAATCTACTGCTTCCTACATGTTATGAGGCAGTCTGATTATAATGGTCAGGCAGGCGATGATCTTCTTGCTCTGGCCTTCTCTATGTAAAGACGTCCACTCCTTACTTAAAAATTTAATAGAGCTCTTCAGGATGGGGAAAGCAGGACATACAGGGAGTCAGAACAGGCCACAGAGAGACGAGGTGACTGGGGAAAGAAGTGCCAGAGAGCAGGGTTTCAAATGAAGATTTGGGCCCAGGCACGCCTGCTCCTGAGAGGAGGACAGCTGATGGCATGGAGTCATGCTGGGGCAGCTAATGCTTTAAGTGGAAGATAAATGAGGGAGGATGCTGAAGGGAGGGGCTGCAGCGGGGAGCAAGGGGCGGGACTGGAAAAGGAAGAAGATGCCAAAACGGAGAGAGGGATCCCTGCTGTGTGGGTGTAGCCAAGGAGGAGATGTACAAATGTCTGTTATTGTCTCATGAATAAAATATACAGATAATAAACAGCTCAGTGGAGTATTGGCATTGTTCAGTGAAACAGTGGAGATGCAGCTGCAAAAATAGCCCAGAGACAGAATATGGAGTTTATACAAGGCATTAAGGGATATATACAAGACACAAAGAGAAGTACTTATGTAATTCATGGCATACTCAGGAAGGAGAGGCAAAGCAGTAAAGGTAATGCTGAAAGACCTCCAAGTGTAATGGAAATGAGACTGAGGGAGGAGAAGCAACATTCAACAAAGGGAGCAAATCAGTGCGAGATTAAGGTGTCACCAAGCTGGCATTAAATTTAAAAAACTTTTTAAACCTCAATCCTATTACTCTACAATTAACGTAGTGTTGGTCAGGACATGAAAACCAAATCAGGAGATGTCAGCGTCTCTAAAGTCAGAGTACATGATCAGGTCGATTTTTTAAATTATCTTCTACCTTTTAAAGACAAGCTACATTAAAACAAAGAAGTAGTTCTTAAAGGTGAAAAAGGCTGAGAAAACCAGGTTAGAAACCCATTTTTTTCTGTTGACAGTGATCTAAGCTGTATATATTTTTGAGCCGAATATGAGGAAGCTCCCAAATCACACAGGAAGTCCTTTTGTTTTAGAAACCATGATGCAGATGCAATGTTGTGTCTGAACATTTCTCACAAGCACAAATGTCTGTTTTAGTCCAAACATCATAAATTAAAGCATCAGCACACTCAAATATAGCCATACAGAGTGACAGCTGTGCCATCTGTGCTCGCTGGGAATAGAAGGCAGCAAACACTGAATAATTTCATTTGTAGAAATGTTTCTAAAAGTCAGAACTGACTGTATACAAAGTGGCCATTTTCAACAAAATGTATCTCAGTAATCAACTCAATAACTAATCAAGTTGAAAATCCAGCCTTGCAGCAACACAATGAGACATCAGTAAGGTCAAAAAGTTATTATTAGCTAATAATAACTGGTCTGTTTATTATGATGTTTAAATTTAGAGAAAATGTAGCATGTTTTTATGCCTGGAAAACTGAAATGTTCCAAGCTCATCATAAGACTTGCTAGGGTCAATATCACTAGTTATGCTGAAGAGGAAAACAAACATCAGTATATCAGGGTTATCTGATCATGTGCAAAAGAAGAACACAGCCCTGCAGTGCTGTGTTATAGACATCAGAAGTTATTTTGCTAATTTATGCAACTTGAGCCTGAAGACAATTTTATCAGCGAAATCACCCTCAACCCTGACTTGAAAACCCTGAATAACAACTCAAATGCCATTCACAATTAAGTTCATTAGTTTTCCAGCTAGGGACACAAGCCCCTCTCACCATGGAGGGTTGCGTCAGGAAGGGGATCCGGTGTAAAACCTCTGCCAAATTACCAATGTGGATTAATCCACTGTGGTGACTCCTTGGTGGAAAATACAAGGGAGCAGCCGAAAGGTACATCAGTTTTGCAGTTGTGCAACAATCCACTGTCAAAACACCATTGCCTCCATCCAGCAGCACTGACCTTTATTGTTGCGTCCTCAGAGGCTGACACCATGACACTGAAGAAGGGGTGGAAGATGACACGGGTGACTGGACTGCGGTGGCCACTCAGTGCATACTTCTCTGGTGGGCGTGGGATCCACTCTTTGGGGTCACGCTTCTGACTTACTGGCCCACCCAGGGTGATCTCCTCTTTAGCTTCATTCAGTTTGGATTCAAGCTCCATCACCTACCCAGAGCACACAGGGGCAGGTTGGTAAAATGTATAGAAATGGACACATATTTAGGGGATTCCAACAAGGAAGACAGAGATTCATGGGACAGTAAATATTGTTGGTCTAAGTTTATGTTTTACATCAAAAGCTGGTGTGATGTTTTTTATAGACTTTATTTCAGTGTTAACAGCAGACTCAGCAGTAATGTCACAAACCTTTCACAAGACTACAATCCCCACAAGCTTTCTTTGAAAAGGAAAAAAACCCCACAAACCTTCTTTTGTAATCTGATGACTGAGGTCCATTTTTTTTCCAAAAGGCCGGCATACTTCTTATCCAGTTCTTCATTCTGTGGAGAAAAAGAGGGGGATATCAGACAAACTGGGAAAGAAAGCCAATCAAAGTCTTGGGCTCAACACAATTGGTGAGGCTTGTGGGATGGGGGCCAGCTAGGGTGGCATGCTGAGGTCTGGCTATAGTAAGAAAGAACTGGGAATTATTTACACACCCCTCACAGGCCAACACTGACTGCCAGACACTGCCAGCCTACTGTACAACAAACACACAAATATAAACACACACCCCGAGTTCTAATCCTTCTCACACAGGCTAATCTCCTGCAGACAAGAAAGGCTTACAGCCGCACAGCCACACACCCGGTCCTCGAAGCAGCAGTGGAAGTTAACTTGTGGCAGACTAAAACCTGATTCCACTTGCTGGCTAATACCTCATGCTGGCCACCAGCTTTTACATAATGGACTTCATGGCACAAACAGTCTGTTGCTTATTGCCAAGAGGAAAACAAAGCAGTGCAGTGGTATGTTTCCTGTGTCGCAACATGTAATATAAAACTGGGGTTGCTACCATCAATTCACCTATCAACTTTTAGCTATATATAAAAATTAAGAGCTTTAATTAGGTTCTTCTCATTAAGTTCTACTGCAACTACAGCTCAAAACTATGTGTGAAAGAAACATTTTAGTTACTTGAAATAAAAATTTAAAAGACTTTTGAAAATGAAAACTAACTGAAACATAATAAAAATTAGCAGGAAACACCACTCACATTATAAAATTAAATGCCTCAAACTCGGCCGGTATCTCTCTGCTTTAAATCTGAACCCGTGTGACCTTTGACTCCGCAATCTCGTAAATGTCCTCAGATGTTCTACCCATCACAAGTATAAACCATACAAAGTTTGGAAAAGATCCAGCAAAAAAGTCAGCTCCTCTCGTAGTAACATGATTTGTAATAGAGGCATTAAAAACTCAAACACTAACACTTAATAAAAACAACCAAACAAAATATGCAAAAAACTATACTGGAAACTAACAGGAACTAAACTGAATGAAGAAAAACAATCTAACAAAAAAAAATACACAACTATAATACTCTGGTCTCCTGTGCTTTTTTGATGTTAAAAAAACTGCAATAAACAAGTAAAGCATTTTATAAGAATCTTCTTTTCTGTTTCCTGTAAAAAATTTAATGTATTTAAACACACTAAAAATATCTGAAGCATTGCTTTGTGTACCCTTACTGTATAAACAGTGCAACAGTTTAATAGTGCTGTGTTTATATTCACGCCTTTAGAGCCTAAGTAACTACCAAAGCATCAAAAACCCACAATGACAGACAGGGTGTCAGTGAGGGAGAAAATTTGCGCTGCACACCAATTTCACAGCCCCCTCCTCAGCCTCGACTGAAAACAAAGCAGAGATCCTGGAGGTGTGGAGAGTTGCAGGCAATGCTGTTGCCTATATTTAACACATTGCAGTAACGGGTGATTCCTCAGACTAACATGAAATGTTAAAAAAAGACAGACATGTACTGAGGCCCCGTTCACAAACCAAGGAGACAGAAAACACAGAGAGAGTGGGGAACCCAGTTTGGACAAGTGTGCAGTCATCTAAACTGCCATCTGCCTGGACACAATAACACACAGACAAACAAGCACAGACTCACACAAAATGACAAGTGCCAGACTTCACTGCTGCCCACCAGCCAACTGGCAACGCGTAATAAAAAGGCACATGTATGTTTGTTTGTGCATGCAGGTCTGTACATTTTCCTTCAGTGAGGCAAGAAAATAATAGAGCATGACCTCCATTAATTATTCCTTCTAGTGTAATCAGCCTGGCATAGCAGTAACCTTACTCACTTCTTTAATAGCCACAAAGAACCAAAGCCAGGAACACTTAATTACTATAAAGAAAACCCAACCACATTTAAAAGGCATAAGAACAGATACACAGCAAATGATGGGGAATGGTGCTAAAAATCCTTTGGTTGTTCAGCACGGTCATGCCAAGGTGTGTGTGTGTGTGTGTGTGTGTGTGGCTGACTGGTAATACCCAAAAGGATGCACCGATCCCTCTGTGCCATTCATCTATTATTCAGCCTGCTCCCAAAGGGCTGCCACATGGAGATCAAATGGGGGAAGAGGAACAGATGAAGACACAAGAGATGGGAGAGGGGTGTCATGTGAAGGAAAAGGAAAAGGAAAAGAAAAGGTGCTATGAGAAATAGCCCTGGATGAAGAGGGACTAAATAAATAAGCAACAACATAAAAATAGTTTGCAATAAGCTCTGAAGCTCCTGAAACATCTTAAAGAATCAAATTTTAGGACAATTTGTTGCAATGTTTTAAATTCCAAGGAGCAAACTCAAGAACATAGTATTTCAATGTATGGTCTGCTATACAGTCTGCGCTATATGGAATAATGCAATGACAACAAGAAGGGGTCGCAAACCTGCTGACCAAGAGCTGCATGCAGCTCTCTGGCTCTTGTTCAGTGGCTTCCTTGGAGTTTGCTAAACTAAAAACATGAATATAGAAATGAATAATGTACAGAAATGAATGTTTTAAAATATTTGTGAACAAATATAGCTCACATTACAGTTTTATTTGGTTATTTTACTTTTGTTTAATAAATGCAACAAAATATGTTGCTGTTGTCATTAAAATGCAAAGTTAAAGTTTTAAATAATCATTAACATCCCACTGTAGAGCAGTGACATGGTTAAAGGTTAATATTTACACCTGTTATTAATACCGATAGGCTAATTTATACTTAATAGACTGAGCTTTATAATAAAGGAGATACAATTGTGTTTTGTGGCTCCATTACAGAATTTCTGTGGTCAAAAATTGCTATTGACTGATTGAACAGTGTTATAATCTTTTTTTTCTCGATGTGCTGATGTGGTAGTCCATTACAATCCTGAAGGTAATAAGGGACTTAATACTGAAATTAGGACTGTGCCTTATTCTATTTTGGGGCTTTAAAACTTAAGTAAGAATTGCCTGCAATTAGTCGATGTTTAACCAAGTGGAGGAGGGTGGTGCACCTACAAAAAGCATGACAATAAGGCACAGTTGGTACCCCCAAGTTACGCTTTTTTTTAAATCATGAAGGTTAAGTCAGCTAAAGCTTAATTAACGCTTCACTGCAAATCTCTGTAGATCCTAGGACATAGTCTACACAAGTAACTGATGCCACTGCCAGCATTTATACCTCTGTCAGCATCAACATGATGTGTGGTTATGCATTTCTAGGGAGGTGCACATCAGATTTACTGCGTCGGGTTTCAGAAGGGCTTGCAGTTACGATGTACTTTTGACATCACTTTAAAGCAGAAACATAAACCCAATTTAAGTTGTTACTCAAATTATTCAGGTTGCTTGCCAAACACCTACTTTTTGGGGTTCATTCTGCAAATTTAAGGTATTCGAGACCCTAGACTGTATGGAGATGCTTGCCTTTTCCAACCTGTACCTCAATAGCCTATCAAGTGCCACCTCTTTCACTGTGAGTACTGCCGCTACATGAGAAATAAAGTTTGACCGCTTTTCATATTTTATAGGCTCTTAGGGAACTTTGTGTTAAAGCACTGTTGCTTCAATAGCTTCACTGGAAAATTCAGAGTGAGGAAAGGTACAGAAAGCACAAAAGCAAAGATATGACCCAGACAAAGAAGAATGTTTCTGTATACTGATGGTATGCTGAAAAATAAAAAATATATTCAGTGACCACTTTATTAAGCACATCACAACAAGTAAGGCATCACCACTAATACCTCTATGACTGTGTCCTAAACACTGAGCATTATAGGCGGCATAAAAGATAAAAGCAGATTTTAGAGCATAATAGTGGTGCTAAAGTGCATAATATTGGTAGGGTGTCCCTAACAAAGTGTAACTCTGGGAATGAGTGTGTTCCCAAATATATTAAACCCTAACACAGCGATCATATTTAATCACAAAAAATAGAAATCAGGGTTTAGTCATTAAAAAAAAAAAAAATATCCGTAACTTTGAAAATCCCATAGAGCATCACTAAATCTATCATCACAAAATGGAAAGAATATGGCACCACAACATTCTAGAGAGGGTCGTATACCAAAACTCAAATAATGGCCAAGGAGGGAATTGATCAGAGAGGCAACAAAGGGAGCAAAGATAACCCTAAAGGAGCTGGAAAGCTCCTCAGCAGAGACTGATGTATCTGTCCATAGGACCACTCTAAGCTCTACGCTCCACAGAGCTGGGCTTTACAAAAGAGTGTCCAGAAAAAAGCCATTGCAGTTTGAGCCACTTTGTGTAGGTCTTGGAAAAAGCCATTGTTTTTTTCCAAGAAAGCCTGTTTAGAGTTCACCAAAAGGCATATGGGAGACTCCCCAAACATATGGAGTGAGATTTGACTTCTGTACCACTTTTTACTTTTTCATTTTTTAGAATTTTTATTAATATGGTGCCAAGAGAGGAGCTGTGGTACTGTATGAGGAAGTCAGAGGTGGCAGAGATGTATGTGAGGGTGGAGCAGGACATGTATGAGGACCGTGAGACAGTGCTAAGATGGTTTAAATGTGCAGAGGTGGGATAGTTGATATACTGAACAAAGGATGTTGAAGATGGAGCTGCAGGGCAGGAAAAGAGAAGACCACCGAGAATGTTCATGGATATAGTGAAAGAAGACATGCAGAGGGTTGACGTGAGGGAAGAGGATGCCAGGGATAAGGTGAGATGGAGGCAGATGTTAAGTTGTGGCGACCTCTAATGGGAGCAGCCTAAAGAAGATATTTAGGATTTTTGAAAATACTTTTTTTCTATTTCACTTCAATAATTTCAACTATTTTCTCTAAGTCCATCACATAAAATAATAAAAAAAACCTAATTTAAATTACAGGTTGTAATGCACAAAAATAGGAAAAATGCCAAGGGGTGGGGGGTGGTGAATACTTTTGCAACCTACGGTACGTGTGTGTGTGTGTGTGTGTGTGTGTGTGTGCGTACGTGTTTAAATTAACAGGTAAGTAAAAGGTTCTCAACATTTGTTGGCAGAGGCTTGGAGCACAGACATCCTAATCAGACAGAGAAGCCTAACTGAATGCAGGTGCTTCAGGTCACACTTGTGAACGTATTGACTAAAGCCAACGTTCACAATGGGAAATAAAGTGGAAATCAAGGCATATTGTCTCCATAAATTGGTGTGATTGGGTGTACAGATGTATGCGTCCATCCTTAATCTACTCACATTATCTAATTCCGCCTCCTTCTTGAAAGTGGAATATGCTTCTTCATATCCATTGGAACGTAGATAATCGGCTATAGCTCGATTTCTGAAACAAACAAAGAGGAACCATAATTAGTTCTCCTGATTAGCAGACGAGATAGTGGTTAAGCCGCCACCAGAAACGACATGAGTAATGGAGCTGTATTCAACAGGGTAAAACAAAGACCGAAAATCAGCAGGTTCAGGAAACGTGGCAGACAAAAATTCACATTTTACATGCTTTTCACACATCGACTCTTATCGCACTATATAATAAAAATGCTTACTTAACATTACCAATAACTATATACAGGCAGGTTCCTGACTCTCTCTCTCTCTCACACACATACACGTCCTTCTCCACCCATCCAACACAAATTGAGAACACATCTGCCTAGCTTCTATAATGAGTTCTTGTTGCTGTGGGCAAATAATGGGAATGGATGACTCCCTGTGGTGTAGATACAGAGAAAATGAAAGCCAGTGTACATCCTACCATCACTTACTTACAGAGGAAAACCATGGACAGGCAGAATATTCCTTGTGAAGCCTATAAGCTTCTGGCTGCTTAATAGAGTGCATCGCCTGAGTTTACAAACAAATGTAGATGTTCAAAGACACCAAACCTTTTAGTAAGGCAGCACAAAGGTTGTGGAGATGGTGGCCGTGGTATGTAACAGTCCGAATCTTTCAAATATGTGAAGCGAGATGGCCAGATAGGACAGACAATAGACTAGTGAGGCAGAGTGAGCAGAAGGGAAGCTACCTCCACTCTTCCTGCTTTTGTCTCCAGGGCTGCCATAAGGGAAACCCACAGACCTCTATAGGACACAAAGCAAATATATACACGCAGGGACAAACATACACTCAAGGAGATGTTCGGTTTACAACTGCAGCCTCAGCAGCAGTTCAATTTACCAGGAGTTATTAATAACTTTTGAGACAGTTAGTCTTAACATCTCAGGCTTTTTCCCCCACCTAATAAGATTCTGATGAGGCTGCACGAAGTGAATTGTTTATTTTATTTATATTTTTCAACCAAGAGCTTCCACTTGAAGCATTATTTTGCAGTTCACAGTTATTATTTAGGCCTGAGCATATTTTAGCGTTATCATACAGCAACTTTCAGTTTAACCGCATTGTAACAATATGACAATAATTTATTAAACCTTTATTCAAGCTCTAGCAAGACTGTTGTCTCCTTTCATTAAGCTTACAGTGTTGACACCATCATACATGTGTTTCATCATGTTTTAATACTGGAAACAGCCCCAATTGTTGGAACCATTCATGTGAGTCCCTGCATATTCATGTGCTTGGTTTGTGTGTTAATTCACTATGGGTGTGTACATCACCTGGCACTGACAAGCATGAAAGTAGGGTGAGCTCAGGCGTGAAATTTTTTGCTGATTGCAGTTGAACTGCACTTTTACAGATGTTTGAGATCAATTTAGGCAGTTTGTGTTTCATTCCTGATGTCTCCTCTGCACAGATGCATGGCAACACTGTATTGGTATTGGCAACTCAGTGCAATGATATGACAATAAAGATCAGAGAACAGTCTCAGAAGTGCATCCGAATTATTTGTTGTGTGTATCAGTTTCCTCCTGTCTTCAGCTTGCAGCAGCCATTTATTTTTTTGATCATCACCTAAATGCATCACCACTGGATGTCAAATTTTTAAATGTAGGTTTTGCATGTTTCTAGACAAACTTCTGATTAGAATGTGTTTAGTAAAAATGTCAATTTAAAGTTGTATCTTACAAGTACAAATTAGTAGTACTATGCAATTTGTGAAACCAGTTGTGTGTTCACCTTGGCTCTAGATAGGAACCATTATATTTCCTCAACTGCTTTGGTTTTGCAAATTTTTTTTTTTAATACGTATACTATTTTTACAGTTACCCTGCTTCATTAACATACATATAGGGTGACAAAAACTTTTTCTTCAAGGTCAATTTTGAATTGTGTTTCTTTAAGCGTTTCCTCTGCAACTTAAGTTTTTATATTAACTACCAAACTTGCTAAAAATAAACATAAAAAATACTTAAAGTACCATGACAATGAATTCATGAATACCTGATTAAAAGATGGCCTTTTCTTCAAACTGTAATACAATTTTTTCTGGTCCCTCCTGTTCCTTTGCACACCATTAATGCCAGGAGATGCTAGACAAGCTGTCAGGAAGGCAATGCTTTGAGGTGCCAAAGTAAGGGGATGGGGGGGGGGGGGGGAAAAACTTTAA
>VUQH01000824.1:71464-87343 GCA_015106775.1 Etroplus canarensis | reverse complement strand
TGTGTGTGTGTGTGTGTGTGTGTGTGTGTGTGTGTGTGTGTGTGTGTGTGTGTGTGTGTGTGTGTGTGTGTGTAGTGAATGTTTCACATCACAATTATACTGACCAAAATATTACTAAAATATGCTGACAAAATTTTAAAGTACCAACACACAATGAAATCATTTAAGCAACTTTTATAATGAAAACCACAATTAGATTTAAAAAACCTACGTCTGCTGAAATATTTGATGTATAAAAAATTAGAAGGCTAAAGAGCTGATAATGCCTCAGTGAAATCTTAAAAAAAACATGACAGGATTGCGTAACTGCCCAGCTAAGATTAGATCTCAGAGAAAACTAACTGATCTACAATTTTTCTTGCTTGACTGGTGAAGAGGAGCTCCTTTGAAGACTTTGGTTCCCACCTTAAGGCAATCATCACCCATGTTCCTTAAAAGCAGGACTTCCTTTATCCTTTTAAGGCATTCCCAACCACCTAAGGGTTTAAATCAAGTAAAAAATAACAAGACATTCAAGTGACATAACAGAATGAATATACAACAACAATGGCATCAATATGACATTAATGTGTACAGCTTTAAGGAGAGATTTTTCTGGTCAGAGAAGAGAAAATACTGCAGTCAGGTAAACTTGTGTTTGCTTCTCTCCAGGTTTGCAGTCAGCAAATAACAGTAATATGTACTTTAAAGATAAACACCATGCACATGACAGCTGAGACAAAGTTTATTGTTGTATTTCACTATGTTCGAAGTTTTCTTTAATATCTTATTTATGTTGAAGTCAATATTAGGTTAAATATTTTATTCAAGATTGTTTGACCATACGTCATTCTCTATAGTTTAGGACTGTTTATTCTGAGACAGACAGAGGGAGCAAACTATTTTAATTTTTCTTGTACCATGTGTGACAAAGTGGCAACACTATAAGGTTTACATGGCGAGGAGGCTCTACGTCAAACACATTATTTGGTCGAATAAGTAGACTTGACTATTAGTTCATTAAGTACTGTTAGCTTTCTTTTCTAAATATGTTGAGGATAGTGGTGTTGTTTGAAGTGAGATGTCTTAGACTTATGTATTTGTGAATAAGGGCAGATTTTTATGTTAATTAAAACAGGAAAACTGTGTCTGTGGCAGTATTTTTTTTAGTAAAGTGTTTTTGTTTTTTTGACTGAAGACTATATTGCAGCAGGATGCTGGATAGGAGTCTTATTTTTAGTGAGTCAAAGCATGCTAGAGTCTTTTTCACTTTACTAAAAAAATACTGCTACAGACACAGTTTTCCTGTTGGCTCTTTGTAATGCTGGAATTTGTCAGCATATAGTTATATTTAGATACTGGAAATTGGAAGACATTGGAATTAAATTTGTTATTGGTCATTACACCTACTTTGTTTTGAAGGTACCAAGTGGGCACACAGTGCCTACTTTGCACCTTCAAAGAAATCCTGTATAGAAAAAAAGATGTATCAATAATTGTTTTATAATTGTATCGCAGCTCCCTGAATCATAATTGAATTGAATCATGAGATGCCTAGAGACCCCCACCCTTATTGAAAAGATTTTTTTTTTTTTTCCTCTGAAAATAATTTCAAACACCAAAATCACCACTTCCCTATGAAAATAAGCCCCAAAGGCCTCTGAAAAACTAGGGGAAAACCTTGAGAAAAAGTACCCAAATGTAGAAATGCCCTTTGATAGACTTCCAGATTTTTTTTCATCACACAGTCTCTTAGAGGGATGATTATTATAATTCAGTTAGTGTCAATGTGAAACAAGTAGATAGTGGAGAAATAGAGGAAATTTGCTTTTGTATAAAGTAAAGGAAACTGCAGTGGGGATTAACCATTAAGCCAGGAGGAAAAATCCAAAGAGGAAACCCCTCACACTGGGAGTCACAAAAAGGAAAAAGGTCCTACCAGCACTGCTTTTCTCACTAAATGTACACTGAATAAAACAGGGACTTTTCTTTATTATGAACTGTGAAAGTGTGTGTGTGTGTGTGTGTGTGTGTGTGTGTTGGCAGGTGGAATTTAAGATCAAAAGCAGCGTCAACTTGAGAAACTGGGTGTCTATATTAAAAACCAAAACAAAGGCACCGTTTTTCTATTATGGGCGTGGCATATACAAATTTTCTGTCAAACGGTGATGATGGAGCTTTGTTGACTGAGCTGAAGCTGAGCTGAAGCTGAAGCTTGAAACTTTCTTTAATCCAATGAGGCTGTGCATAATTCAGTCTTGGATAAACAAGGGATAAAGCCAGAGACAACATGGCAGACTGACACATGGTACTCAAAACCATTCATTTATATCTACGGAAGAACCCTGCAGCAGCAAAGATGGTGGTAGAAGATCAAAAATTGATGGAAAAAACCTCTGAAAAACATATTTTGGTGTAAAATGAGCAAACAATGGTCCTCATTTAGTCCTTTATCAGCAGTGAATAACTGATAAGGCATGATGGTCTAGAACACAGGAACTACTGTCATGCCAGTGTATTTATTTGTCAGGTGCACCCAGCTGTATTCAGCACACTGAGAGGCTGGAGAAAAGACCCTCCAGGACAAAGTGGCTGTAATAAATGTCCTGCCCACTAGCACTAACACCTCCACCATGGAAAAATCTATCACACTCAAACTATTAGTAAAAGTACATGACAGGTATTTGAAATACTGCTTTTCCTGAACCTGACTTGGACGGAATAAATGCAATCAGTGAAATTAATGAAAAAGGCAGAACTTTTAGCCTATGAGCCACAAATCTGGTCACCAATATTTAAAACCGACAGTGCAATCATGATTTAAAAGATGAAAAGTGCAAAGGCTATCTGGTTTAAATGACACAGAATCAACATGAATTTCTCCTTTTGCTTACACAGTCATGCTTAGACATACTTTCTATAAAAAAGGTGGATGCAGTCATGTGACATCACATCTTGAAGCCCTGAGCTGAACGTTTTGACGATCACCGTCTTGTAGGTTAGAAACCAAACATAATGACTATATGAGGTGGATTTGACCAAGAAACCAAGGTTAGTAGCTTATCAGGTAGGCCCACCTTACCCTAGAAGGGAGATTCCAGACTGTAAAGTTACTCGTCATTTAAAAAAAAAAAAGGACAAACTCAGAAACAATAAAAGCTGAGCAAAATCTAATAGATGAAGTTAAAATGCCCATACAAATACTGGATCTGTATTTCAATCAAATTCTGTTTTAAATGGTAAATGGACTAATACTTGTATAGTGCTTTTCTACTCTAAATGAGCACTCGAAATGCTTTTTACTACAAGCCTCATTCACACACAGCACATTTAATTACCAAGCACAAGTTCACACTATGACTGATGCATTAGGAGTTATTTGGGGTTCAGTGTGTTTCCCAAAGACATTTTGCCAGGTAGACTGAAACAACAGTTAAAAGAAGACCCACTCTCTCTCATAAGCCACAGCTGCCCTGCTAAATGCCTCTGAAATGTGTGGCACTTTCCACCCTGTGTCATCACCCACATACATACATACACACACCAACTTTAAAAGTGGATAAATTCAGCAGTGTTACCACCAGCAGCCTTCATTCCTTTCAGGCTAGTGTGCACATGCCTATGCAGAATGCCACTACATATTGTTCTGCCGTGGTTACATACCAGCGTACACTGACACAACTAAGTACTGAAAGACTGCACTGGTTTGTACAATATTTATCTGCTTACTCTTCATCTACCCTGTGTACAACTTCCTTCCACAGAAAGAGAGAACAGCCGTCTGTAGGGGCTGCAGCCACAGCTAGTAGAGGAAGGAGTCTTAACATGTTCTAACCAATGGATAACGGCTGTCACATGTCAATAAAATAACTGTATTCTCCAGTAGTATTTCTCTAGCAAGGAAAGCAAAGTTTAAGCATATAGTCACACATATCCCTAAGCCCAACAATGATAAAGCAGAGGTAGAGCGGGTTTATCATCCTTTTCTACACTAACGGTGACCATTATTTACAAAATTAAAATCGTGTTGTATTGACTAACAAAAACAAAAACAATTTTTAGGGTTTGTGAGTGTTAAAAAAGGAAAGATAACACCACCTTAAATGAACTCTAACCTGGATAAAACCTGGAATATGATTAGTGAATATAACAGTGGATTAATATAAACCTTCTGTAGCAATGCACTTTCATAATTCGTCGTCTTTGCTGTGGAAAAGTAGAAGACTCCCAATGTATCACAACAAAATTGCACAACAATTTTTTTTAAATATGAGACTTGTAATCAGACTTGGCTCGGATGCTGTAACTACAAATTATTAGACTAAATAAAACAAACATGAGTGAGCAGATGTTTTATCCATTCAATATGACAATATGGCATCACATATGGGAAATGTTTTCGGTGTGTGCATCAGTGCTTTATGAGCATTTCAAGCACCAAAACACGATAAAACTTATAACCATGATAATACTGGTCATAATACTGTGGACTGCAACAAATGTTGCCTCCCACAACCAATAGCCAATTTAAAAGAATCGCGATTCGGACTACAGATGCACATCAGCACTGCCTTCAAGCTACTGTATAACACTTTTATGGCTGTTTTAAAAAGTGAAGCCAAAACAGAAACAAGAGTCAGAGCACTGGAAAATTCAGCTTATTTGACTGAGGGATATGAGATTACCTGTATCTGGGCAGGTAAACATGGCTTCTATTCTGGTAATTCAGTCAACTAAGCAGACGTCACTTAACTATGCACACCACAGTTTTGACTGCCTACAGCATTTAGTGTTTAAAATACTTCCATATCTTTGAATGTCTGTTATGTCACCACATAGGCAAGGCATAGTGGAAAAAGAGGAAAAATAAAATCGAATCACATGAACTCTTATTGCCGAAGACATTGAGGATTTTAAAAAAGAAAAAGAAAAAAACAACAAAGACAAAGTTCAAAAGCAAAGGTCCATTTGCGCACAAGTGCCTCCAGGGTCTTTCAGGGGAGCATAGTTTGTGTTCTCTATCTATTTTTACTACATGCTGCTGGGGATAAGTCCCCTGACCCTGTAAAGTAACACAAATGGGCTTTTTATTGGTTAAAAAAGACTTGTTGTGAGGATGCTGCGCAATCATGGCATCTGACTGAGGTGCTGACAAAAAGCACCAGTTCACTGACAAAGATTATTTTTCTTTTTTAAATGTGTTGAACAAAAAATATTTCTTCTGATGACAGACTGTAAAGTTGTACCGCGTTGACTGACTCCCTGCAGCCATCTGATTGCTTCTGACAAGTTGAGGGTGCTTGAATGCTATGGTGACTAAATTCACTGGGTTGATGCCTAATGATAAACAAGGCTGTGACAAAGAATATAAGAGGCCCGATGAAAATTTAGCATGAAGAGCAGACAGTCAACCGGTCACTGTTTAAAATGGGCCACTTGGTTTACAAACAGGCTTCTAGAAATGAGAGAGCCTGTTTGGAAATTAGAGTTTTAGGGCACTGTATGGCTGAATTAATGACAACAGAAAGTAAGCAAAGCAGCACAACCAACTAGTTGGGTGTTTGAATATGACTCAGGGGGTCCCTCACCAGTTTCCTGTATTCTATAGGGGATAGACTTCTGAAAAAGAGGAGCAAATAAGGTTGGGGGTCTTGGCAGCTTCATTTGAATAGCAAATAGCATGAAAGATTAGCATTCCAATAGAGTTCTCCATACCAACAGACTCCTCCCACAGCACTAATCGCAGAGAAACACTCAGAGGAATGCTGAGAGCTGCCTCATGTGAATGCGGAGGCATTTTTTCCAATGACAGCACAGGATGGGAGTGAAAAGCAGCAGTCAGCAAGGTTGTCACCTCATCTTAAAAAGAAGAAAATATCCGTGATGTATTCCTTTTAGAATCTATAGTTTTAACGCACTGCTTAAACTATAGGTGCTAAAACACGGCCTGGGGGCCAGATCCAGACCATCAAAGGCTCCAATTCGGCCCCCTAGATGGTTTTGACAAGTGGGAAAAATATAGTAGGTGCCATGCCATGAGTGAAAATGGATCTACAACTCCAATTTCAAAAAGGTTGGGACGCTGTAAAATCTAAATAAAACTCGATGCAATGATTTTCAAATCTCAGAAACCAATATTTTATTCACAAAAGAACAGAAAACATCAAATGTTGAAAGTGAAAGATTTATCATTTCATGAAAAATACCCATCTTGAATTAGATGGCAGCAACACATCTCAAAAAAGTTAGGAAAAGGGCAACAAAATGCTAGAAAAGTAAGTGGTACTAAAAAGAAACAGCTGGAGGAACATGTTGTAACAATTAAGTTAATTGGCAACTGGCCAGTAATATCATCCAAAGATTCTAAGAATCTGGAGACATCTCTGTACATAAGGGACATGACTAAAAACCAACAATGGATGCGTGTGATCTTTGGGCCCTCAGGCAGCACTGCATTGTAAATAGTCATGATTCGGTCATGGAAAGCACTGCATAGTGTAGCGGTTTACGCATTCAGCTTAGAAGTGAAAGGTCCCTGGTTCTAGTCCAGGTTGTGACACAAGACCCTCCTAGAGTCGGGGAGGACATTCGGTGTAAAAACTGTGACAAATTACCATGTAGCACTAAAAAAAACAACAACAAACAAATACATATTACAGCAATTACAACAGCATGGTTTCATAGTAGAAAAGTCGGGGTTCTGGACTGGCCTGCCTGCAATCCAGACCTTTCACCAATTGAAAACATTTGGTGCATCATGAAACACAAAATACAACAAAGAAGACCCAGGACTGTTAAGCAACCGGAATCCTATATCAGACAAGAATGGGACATTCCTATCCCAAAAGTCCAGAAGCTGGTCTCCACAGTTCCCAAATGTTTATGAAGTGTTAAAAGAAGAGGGGATGCTACACAGTGGTGAGCATGGCCCTGTCTTTAATTTTTTTTTAAACATTTCCCTGCCATCAAATTCAAAATGAGCTAGTAAAATGTCTCAACATTTTTTGTAGTTTTCAATGTTGGTTTGTGAATATTGTTTTATGAGATTTGCTAATCATTGCATTGTGTGTTCATATACTTTTTACACAGCGTCCCAAACTTTTCAAACATAAAGCTGTATTTGCATCATAAGGATGTAAAATACTTCTTGTTTAGTTCTAAAACCTTTACATGTGAACATTCTGTGCCTTTCTACTGTGATCTGAAAATTGTAATTTACGTATAATAAAAATAAAATCAATGAATGTGTAAAATTTATACGTGCTTGTGTGTGGACACACACTCACACTCATAGATACCTGAACATTTCATCCAAGCCTCAGGGGTTAATTATCAATCCCACAAACAGGGCAAAAAGCATCTTCCCCATTACTGCAGCTCTTCTCACTTTTCCACTCTCCCTGATGTATACTACACAGCACATGTGCACATGTCTTTGTATGCCACATCTCTGCCAATACTGCCACGTTGAGCACATGGTTTCCCTGCATAATCACTATCAATACTCACAGCGTGCAGATAGCAAATATATGAACACTTTTGATCTCCTTGTGTGTGGGGCAAAGGTGGCACTCTAAGCTTCTGCAAAGGTCATGTTGTGTAGGGGTAGGTAGCGGAGGTGGTAGATCAATATATTTGTGCTTCAGGGCACCAAAGAGCCCAGGAACCTTTAACCAGTCATTGATTCATGTTGAGGGGTACCAAAGGGAAAAGGTTTACTAAATTTAACCACTTTAACTGAATCTTGTAGCCATTACATATTGTTCCTTGCAACGAAACATATAGTTACTACCATAATAAAGGACATTTGTAACAGGTGTTCTTGCTTTTCAGCAATTTTCAAAATCTCAATGTTCGTGTTGACACAGCTAAATAAGCAAAACTCATTTTAGCCAGTTCACACTGTGACACTATAATTTGTACTCAAGTCACTGGGCAGCCTCAAGAAACATGGGCCCCTGCCATTGATTAAAAGAATGTCAGAATATCATAAGCTGCCCTGCATTAAAAAACATCTGCATTTGTGACAGGAAAGTATGAAAAGGTCAGCATTGTAGTTCTTTATCAGAGCATTAAGTGTGCCAACAGTGTTCACTGCAAAGTAATACACTACTCAAAAAAGTTAAGGATATTCGGGTTTCAGGTGAAATTTCTGGATGCACCTAAAATGCACTATAACCTTTACAGGTGAACTTAATTTGACATTCTCTACACTTTTGAAAGCACATGTCCAACTGTTCTATATTTCAGTACTTTTGGCATAACTTGCTGTTCTCTAACAAGGTGCTTAACAGCAAAATTCACACCTGATGTTTGATCCATGAATCGACAAATACATTTTCTTGTTCAATTAGAATTGGTATTTTAACAGTCCTCTTCATCATGCTGTTCACATTTTGACATCATGAGACCAAGACGACACCTAACATTTGATCAACAGTACCTCGTCATTGCGATGCTTCAAACAGGATATTCTCAGATGGAAATGACCACTGAGCTTAGAGTGTCAGAGACTGTCATCAGCAAGTTGCAACAGAGGTACAGACAGACTGGAAGAGTCACAGAAGTCAAGCTGTAATTGATGGTCAAGGGCACAAGACAAATTGAGACAACTGAAATTTGACATTTTTTGTTGTGGTATACCCAACACTGTTGTTGGCTTTTGTTTCAATAAACTGTTTGAGATGAGGAAATCACATTGCAGCTTCTACTTAAATTCCCTACTTTCAAAATATATCACTGTAGTGTGAACTTTTTACATTTTCCATAAATCTCACCCAAAAGTCAAATATCCTTAACTTTTTGTGAGTAGTGTATAAGAAGACTGCAGTCGTACTGAGTAGCTGTGCAATGGCCTGTACTACAGAGCATATTTAATATACTCAGGATATCTTATCCTTATCTGGATTCACTTATCCCAATATTGGGAATCAGGCTAAGCAATCACATGAATATGGATCTCAACTTAATAAGTCAAGTCAGAGTTTATCAATCTAGCTATGAACACATTAATATGAAAAGATATGACAGATAATTACAATTGTGTATCCCAATAAATTTATAGGCTATATTGTTTGATGTGAGTGAGACAGTTTTAGCTGTATTTTCTTAACTGCAGCCCTGGCAGTGTTAAATGTTCTGACACTATATCAACCCTCTGGAGTCAGCAGATGTGCTGGAGCATCCAAATCACATGACTGCATGTGATCACATGCCTGCAGCCCCTGCACATAAAAATCAAAAGTTCAGTTACATGATTTGGACATGCCAGCACATCTGTTGACTCCAAAGGGTTAAAGAAAAATAAAATTGTTTTAAAAATTGCAGAGACAAAATTGCTCCTATGGATCTATATTTCCAAATGAAGATAATCATGGAAAAACAAAAAGTTTTCCTGCAACTGGCACACAGAGGTTCCAGGTATCTTCCAGAATGGGGGAGGTGAAATTATTTTCTGCAAAACCGATCGGTCAGTCTGCTTTGTAGTACAGCCCACAGTTGTATGAAACAAGGTTATTATAGTTAACTAAAACTAAACTAAAAAATAAATTAGAAAAGTAATTTTAGTTAACTGAACTAGAAATAAAAACTAGACTTTTGGTGTAAAATAGAACTAACTAAACCAATACTGTGTACTCACAAAACTAACTAAAATAAAAAATATGTATATATAGGAAATGTTCTTAGTTTAGTCTTTGTCAGTTTGGCCAAATTTAGTAAGACAGCCTGTCTGGTGAGGCTTTGGTGCTTCTGTTGATTGAGACTCAAGATGCATACATGTTCTTAACTCTTCCCCTGACAAGTACTATCCACAACTAACACTAAAACACACAAAAACTAAACTAAACATTTTCAAATAATAAAAACTCAACTGAAACAAGCAAACTAACTCACTGAAGCTGAACTTAACTGAAAACAAAAACTCAAAATGAAATAAAAATAAAAACTAATAAGAAAATCCAAAACTATAACAACTCTGGTACGAAACATGTTTGATCACATGATGCAACAGCAACAAGCAACCCACAATACATAAATCCAAAACTTTTAAATGTGATAGATGCACTGACAACTTACAGCTCATCTCTTTGACGTTGTGACAGCACCATGGTGATGGGGCAGTGTGGGCGGAGCCGGGAGGGACTGGTCAGTAAAAAAGGTGAATCCTGTGCAGCTGCTGCGCTCTCCTCGGGCAGGAGATGAGCTGTGTTGATCCAAGCAACACAGGCAAGGACGGGTTGTGTACTCCAGTGACAGACAGGTTAGTTTTACCCAGACAAAGACTCAGACTGAGGAGGAGAATGGAGGAATCTGCCCCCAAACTGGCTGACTCCAGGGACAAGAAGTGGAGAGCCTGCAGACTAGTCACAAGCTGAGTCTACACTGCATCTGTAGAGGGGAGAGAAAGGGTAAGCCAGCATTAGGTATGCATGACATAACATGTAAAGTGGGTGGGGATGAAATTGTTAACTGTTATCAATGGTTAAACCAGCTCATATGCAGATAAAATGGTTGAACACACTGTCAACAATGACAGAAAAACAATATAGCAATAAATCTTTGCATAAAATGTTCCTTCATGTGCTTTTTTACAACATCTTTGTCCACTCTTGCAATGTGCCCTCACAATCTCTTATGATACCAGTCTTGTCTGAGAGCTCTGGTCTGCTCTTGCAGCAAATGACTCTGAGCACACACAAGAGCTGACCCACATTCTCAAAGCAACGTCTTTCTCCTCCCAGGTTGCCAACAGAAAAGAAAAACAGGACACAGCAGAGCAAGCGCGCGTAACGGCTGTGCTCAAATTCCCCTGACCCCGTCATCTCATTATGATATCACCTCAGGAGCTGGCCCAGCTGACAGCATGATAAAATCACTAGGACATCCAAAAAACATTATTTTCAGGGGTACAGTATTGATGTGAATAATAAATGACAACAGAATGTAATGCAGCTAACAATTATGTGATTAGGTCTATTTTTGCACTGCATCATTGTCTTGAAAAAGCACTTTAACAAAGCAGGTACCCAACAGAATAAGCCTCTTAATCTACTGGGGCTAGCCTGACTAAATCTCTGCCAGACTAGTAAACAAAGGTACAAACTAAGCCAAATTACTTCTTCTAGACACCTGCAACACACTGACTAAAGGACAGCTAGGCAGAGATCCAGGAAAAGGAAACTATGTATACTAGGCATGATATTTGCTGCATGGGAAACGAGCAGTGAAGACAGCCGTTATGTGTCTAGAGTAGAGATGAGGAGTGGAAACACCCTAGGAAGCTGCAATGAAGAAAATTCACACATTCCTTATTTCAGCTGCAGGAGTGACATTACCACAAGGGGAAAAGCAATTTAATTTTGCAGATATAAGACTGAACAACCTGCTAAAGTGAAGGATTGGTTTATAGCATGTGTGCTTGCTTATTTATTTGCCTAACTGATGTTGCAGAAAAACAGTTTAACGGTACGAGGCCTAACATGGCCAACAGCTAACCTCTGGACCCTGATGTCACCACATGACAGCAGTCCAAGTATCTGCTTACCCCTGACTGTGTGTACCTTACGGCGTGCTGACAGCTGCCCAAAAACTCTGTCGTCATTCAGAGTCACAGCACTACAAACACATAATAACGAGCAGGTAATGAAGCTGAAGAATATCTCCATATACAAAACCACCATTAAAATAACACCAACTACATCAACCTGCACAACTGCCTTTGTTTGTGAAAATTAGGTCATCTACTACATATCGATATGTCCCTCTGTGCTGCTAGCAGATGTCGCTGCTGTGTGTATCCATTAACATGCTAGGCTCCCTTCTCTGGAAAACTCATTTGTGGCTTCAGTATTGGGTAAAAATGTTTGTACAAAAGCACAATCAGGCTAATTGGCTCAGCACAAAATGTTGTGTCTTGATGGAAGGGGGGGTACGAGCTGCAGCTGGGGTACATCTATAAATCTGCCCACAGAGTCAATAATGGTAATGTGTCTTCCTCCCAGTGACCGTCTTTGTGCAGCAGCACAAATTGTACAGTGACATAGCCCTTTGTATTACTGGTGCTAACTGGGAAATATCTTTAATTTGCTTATGAGTACCAACAGATTATTTGTTGTTAAAACACTATATTTTAATAAATACTTATTACTTATACTTCTGTGTATATGAATACAACTAGTGCCAACTGTGATAAATTACACCCAACCCACATATAAAAAAAATCCGACACCCACAAAACCATCAAGTACTGAAATAATAAACTATTTTTTAATTGTCCCTCCATCCATCCATCCATTCACTTTCTGCTGTTTATCTGGGGACTCCATTCTAAGCAAAGTCACCCAGATCTCACTCTCCCTGGCCACCTCCTCCATCTCTTCTGGAGGGACACCAAGGTATTCCCAAGCCAGCCAAGATATGTAATCTGTGCAGCATGTCCTGGGTCTGCCCTGGGGAATCCTCCCAATAGAAAATGCCCAAAACACCTTGTCCAGGAGGCATCCAGGAGGCATCCTAGTCAGACATGCCAACCACACTGACTGGCTCCTTCCAATGTGGAGGAGGAGCAACTTTCCTCTGAGCCCCTCCCTAATGATTGAGCTGCTCACCCATTATTAAAGTTGAGCCCAGACACCCTTTGGAGGAAACTCATATCCACCGCTTGTATCCATGATCTCAATCTTTCGGTCTCTACCCAGAGCTCATGACCATAGGTGAGGGTGGGAATATAGTTCAACTGGTATATCAATAGCTTCGCTTTCACACTCAGCTCTCTCTTCACCACAACAGACCGGGACAGCGCCCACATCACTGCAGACAGCACACCACTATCTGTCCATCTTCCACTCCACTCTCCCCTCGCTTGTGAACAAGACCCCAAGACACTTCATTTTCTCCATTTGGGGCAGCAACTTGCTGTTGACCTGGAGTGAGCACTCCACTATTTTCCGGCTGAAAACCAGAACCTCAGATTTGGAGGTGCTAATTCTCATCCCAACCACTTCACACTTGGCTGCAAACAAGCCCAGTACCAGCTGAAGGTCATGGCTCGGTGAGACCAGCAGGACTACATCATCTGCGAATAATACAGAGAAGCTCCTATGACTGTCAAACCTGACACCCTCCACTGCTTTGCTGCACCTACAATTCTGTCCATAAAAATTATGAACAGAATCGGTGACAAGACTGGCAGAATCCAACACCCACCAGGAATGAGTCTGACTTCCTGTCAGCGATGTGAACCTAGTTCTCACGACAGTTGCACAGGGACTAAAAAGCCTGAAAAAACAGGCCTGAAATCTAATAATCCCAAAGATTACTTCAGTAGTATGGATACATTTTTATACTAAACTAGAGTTGGACAGTATACCATGGGAGTCAGTGGAGACTGACTCCCTTTGGGAGCCAGTTGCACGTTAGCATTTTTTAGGTCCTGAGGCTGCCCCTTGGTCACCTTCAGGCAGGAAAAATCCTGTGCACAAACCAATTGCTGGCATCTATAGATTTCAAAAATTTGGAACATGTCTCATATAATTTCAGTCAAAAGAAACAAAAAAGCAAATACAGGTAAACTATGTTAGGAAACACCAGCAAAAAGTGGACATCACAGAAAAAGCTGTTAACTTCAACAGGAATCTGTATCTATTTATGGGATTCAAAAATTCAAGTCAACATGGGTGCTGCAATAACTGTAGTTTATTATGTTCCAAACTAATTAGAGATATAGTCCAAATGAAGCAGCATAATATTCCAGCTCCACCAGCCAAATATGACAAACAAGGTATGCATACATTTTTTTTGACTACCCATCCTTCTGTGTTTGAACGAAGGAATACGCCCTGTGGAATGCAGGAAGCAAATAAAAATACCAGTCTAAAGTCTAAGTGCTTGTGTAAAATAGCATTCCAGCTACTTGTCACAAAACATCACAGCAATGTTGTCAAAGCTGACAGCTGTCAACCCACTGCCACCTCGCCACCTTCACAGTTTTCTGCTAGTGACATTATGTCATCAACTTTTTTTAAAAGGCAAGCATGACAAACAGCTGGAATGTGGAGCGCCTTCATTTTCTGTTGGTGACTTCACCTTCACGCCACACATGTCCATGACTGCATATTACAAAAAACATAAAGGACTATTATCAACCAGGTGAAATAATGAAATGCTACAACATGAACAAAAGTAAGGCTGGTAGTAAGAAAGGTGACAAAGTTAGACTACAGATGAGCACAGACAGTACATCTGGAAGACAAAAGTCACTTTGAATTAGGGCAGGGTAATTAATACTGTCCTAAATTACTTTCTGACATTACTGAAGACAATCTACTGATGTACCAACGACTCTATTAGACAGTTTTGTTATTTTTCATTTCATAAATATTCAAACTGAAACAAAAACAAATCAGTCACATGATCTTAATTATATTCAAACAGAATTAGCTACTGAAGTAGACGTAATAAGCTGTTTCCTAGACAGTAACACTGGCTTTAACAGAGCCATAAACACTTTTCCCCAATTTAGATGAATACAACTGTGTGGTTTAATATGTAAATATCAGAAGTTCACTACACAAACAGTAATTTAAATGTTGGTAGCGCATCACTGTATACACCAGGATAATTTACCATACAGAGTGATAAAAGTAGGTAAAATAATGTGTAGGTGATTGCTCCTTGTGCAGAGTAGTTGTCCAGATTCTTCAAAATCTGGTAAGTAAAGAAATCACAATCTGTGATGACAGTCTGGAGAACATGCAATAAAATACCCTTTTCTCTCTAACAAAACTGAACGGCAAAGTATTCACTAAATCCTTTCAAGTTTCTATAAATGGCTGCTCTTGGTAAAGCGTTCAGGCAGAGATCATCCAAAGACCTTTATCACTGATGGATGATGAAACAAGAATGAACATCTGGCACAACGTTCAATGTGCAGCCTTTAAAACCCACTTCGTCCTTATGTTAGTTAAGTGGGCTGGTACCTAGCACCTAAACTTATTCAATTACACCCATACTAGAATAAAACATTTCTCCTGTGATCATTAATGGTGATTTTATTAGCAGAGGCATGAACCCCAGTTATAAATATTCAAATGTAAAACTCAATCTGTGCACAAAAAAAAAATCCCCCCCATCTCTCTCATCCTAACAGCTGTTTTACATGATAGAAGAGGCCTAATCAGTTAGTGAAACCCCCCATCCACCCATCCACACCCACATGTGCACACACAGTGGAAGAGAGACTCAGCAGAGGAAGCTATTAAAGACAACAGATCAATCTTGTACCAATAAGAAGCTGCACATGCAGATGAGACACCACAATTGAGGCTGGTTAGCCTGCTACATGTTTGAATACAATACAAGCAAAATTCAACAGCAAAGCTGGCAGGCATGAAATGCTATGTTTGAATCTCTCCTGGGCATTCACCCCACACCAATAAGCTATTGGTTGAAATTATTACAACTATAAACACAGACTGGAGGCACAGAGTCTGTAAGAACAAAACTTCATTCTCCAAGCAACTATGGTGACCATCCAAAAATGCTTGCTATTAAAGCATTAGGCGCTAAACCTCATTGCAAAATTACAATTATAAGTCTTTACTGTCATTATACAAGGTATAGTAAAATTCCCACAGCTTTGGGTGAAAGTACATATTTACATGGATAAATATTTTCATGTAGAACGACTGGCAGTTGCTGTTGGCAGATATGTAATAACCCGTCAGCTGGTAGCGGGCAAGCTGTCTGGAAGGTCAACCTCTGTGTTACTGTCAGCCTCTGCCCACAAGCCAGCTACTATCACAAAGACAAACAGCCTCTCATTCTCAGCATTGTATTTTGACACAAAACAAAGAGAGCAGGACCCTTGGTAAAAGTATACATTTTGCTTTTCTGGTAAAA
>VUQH01000824.1:56900-68344 GCA_015106775.1 Etroplus canarensis | reverse complement strand
AAATCTAAAGGAACAAGACAGAGGTGGAGATGCAAGGATTAGAGGTGGTGAAGGTGGTGGAGTTTAAATACCTGGGATCAACCATCCAAAGCAACGGACAGAGCACAAGAAAGGTGAAGCAGAGAGAGCAGGCAGGGTGGAGTGGGTGGAGACGAGTGTCAGGGGTGCTTTGTGACAGAAGGATAGCAGCAATAGTGAAAGGGAAGGTTTACAAGGTTTACATAGACCTGCTATGATGTATGGTTCGGAGATGGTGGCACTGACAGAGATGCAGGAGGCAGAGCTGGAGGTGGCAGAATTGAAAATGTTGAGATTTTCCCTGGGAGTGACCAGTATGGACAGAATTAGAAACGAGTACATCTGAGGGACAGTGTAAGTTGTGAAGTTCGTAGATAAAGTCAGAGATGGTTTGGACATGTTCAGAAGAGGGATAGTGGATTTATTGGACAAAGGATGTTGAAGATGGAGCTGCAAGGAAGGAGGAGAAGAGGAAGACCACAGAGAAGATTCATGGATATAGTGAAGGAGGACATGCAGAGGGTTGGTGTGAGGGAAGCGGATGCAAGGGATATGGTGGTATGGAGGCAGATGATCCACTGTTGTGACCCCTAACAGGGGCAGCTGAAAGAAGAAGAATTAATAAGTCAATACTGATGTTCAACTGATATTCATTCATGTAAAAAAGAACTTTTTCACTGAACTCTATGCAGTCCATTTAGAAAGTACACTTTTGCTGCTTCCATTGGAATTGAGAGGATAAGAATCAACCAGGAGTTGTTAATCAAATGAACTTGACTAATCAGCATGCAAATTTTTATTGGTAGTTTGTTGGTCAGGAACATTCAAGTGTGTTAACACAAAGCCACAATCTTCCCAGGAGATTGTGGCCTAGCAAATTCACCCCAAGGTCCGACCAGGCAATGCTCAATGAAATGACAAGAAACCCAAGCGCAGCATGTCACACTGCACAGGGCTCACCATGTTAAATGTCTAAATTCATGACAGTACAATTACAAAATGACTGAAAAATTATGGCTTGTTTGGAAGAATTGTTCGGAGAAAGCCTTTTCTCTCTAAAAAAGAACATGGCAGCACCACTTGGGTTTGCGAAGTTGCATCTGAGCAATTCACAAGACTTCTGGAACAATGTCCTTTGGGAAGAAGGGACTAAAGTGGAAATGTCTGGCCATAATGCACAGCAACACATTTGGTGAAAACTAAACACAGCATATAAGTACAAATACCTCATACCAACTATCAAGCAGGGTGGTGGTGGTGGTGGAGGTGTGTGTAAGATTTGGGCTTAGAGCCACATGACCTGGGCACCTTGCAACCACTGAGTCAACTATAAACTCCAAATATTCAAGAGTCAAATGCGAGGCCATCTGTCTGACAGCCAAAGCTGGACCCAAATTGGGTCATGCGACAAGACAATGATCCCAAGCTCATGAGCAAATCAACAATAGAATGACTGAAAAAGAAGATTCAATGTGTTGCAAAGGCTCAAAGTCCAGACCCCAAAATCATTGAAATGCTGTTGCTGGACCTTAAGAGGGCTGTGCATGAACGATTACCCGCAAATCTTAATGAACTGAAGCAAAGCTCTCAAGAAAAGTGGGGCAGAAATGCTCCACAATGATGTCAGAGACTGATAAAGTCTTACAGGAAAGGATTATTTCAAGCTGTTGCTGCTAAAGGTGGTTCTACAAGCTAGTCAATCAAGGGGTGTACACAGTATGTGAAAACTGTTTTCACATACTGTGTGAGTTCCTAATATGCACTACTATAATTTAACTGTAAATAAGTAGCTCAATTTCAGCCATATAAACAAAAATGCAGCACAGCAACCCCCTTATACAGTATATTAAGGTAACTTTACTGCAGAAACAACTACAGTGTTATACCGTAGTTGTTCCTGCACTATCAAAGTTCTATAAAAATCCAAACAGATCTTTCACTAGTTTTATTTCTTTCATTTTAATATAAAAGCATACTCAGACCAAAAAAATAATTAGATTGTTTTTTAAAGAGCAACACACAAATACCACACATCATCAGGGGAAGCAGACTCAAACACTAGGTATAAGAAGCCTTTGTAGAGAAGAGATTTCATCAGTAAGAAACACAAAACCCTCAGACAATCAGCATTTTTGGTGTCAGAGACACAACAATGCAATATGACCAGGAGCAGTGAAATGCATAACATTTTAGGATAGATATTTGACATTGTCTTTTCACAACACTCTTTTTTTTATAAAATAGTTTGAGCTCTTTTTAACTTTAAAAAGCTACTTTGTACAGGGTCCACATCAGCAAGTTAAATGAATATTTAATCTTATTTGTCATTTAAGTGAAGATTCATTCAGTAACCTGCTCTGCATTTTTTTGACATTCAAACCGATGCTCCGCAAACAGCACATGGTGCAAATTACGTATGAAAGAATACATTAATAGTAGTTTTGTTTTATTACACTTTATATCCCCCCACTTCTGTAGATAACCTCAAACAACAAAATAACTTGTAGAGCTCGAATGATAAAATGCTACACTAACCTACAGAGGAGTCAGACTGATGTCTCCAACTAAACAGAAAAGGATGACAAAGCATCTCTGTAGACACGTAGTTGCATCTCTCAGTGATTTCGTGCTTTTCATAAACTATGACGACATCTAAGAAAAATTGTAATGCTGTAGGGATTTCAGACACTTCAGAATCTGTTGAACACATAGCCGTCTGTAACTCTGAACAATAAAAATGCTAAAAACTAAATTTGTCATTACTTTTTAAATCCAAAACTCCTATTATTGGTATAATTTTAACATTAAACCAATTTAATATGTTTTATTGGAACATTTGTTTACAATAATACAATAGAATTGTATTTGCTTTTTCTATTAAAGTCAGTAATGAAATAGTACATGAAAATCACCCAAAATAGGCAAGTTTTTCCAATTCAGTGAGTATACTTGTCTAAATCAAATACAGCATGTGTGTGTATTTGTGAACTTGCACTGACATTTCCTGTCATGTAGGTCAATGTTTGTCCACCCTATGTAGACAAATGTTAAGAGTGCCACCTTATGGACACTGTCAGGGTTACTGCTGACCAAAATCAGTGGCGTAAGGTTGGCGGGTAAATGAAAAGAGCAACAAAATTTAAATGATACAAGAACCCCAGATAAAATAATCACGAGTCATAAGTCACCTTTATAAACTACAGGTTTTACCCATAATCACCGTGGTTCCATTCAGAAGCATGAATAGGCACATACACACCATGCTCAGCTACTGACGATGTGACATGTTTCATGAAATCACTACAGTACTCTCCTCTCCTGGTGTGAAAAGCTTATCTTTCATTGTTGTATGTGTCTATTTTCATATCAATAATCGAGTATAGCAAGTAGTCCATCTTGCACTTACTGCCAAGTAAAAACTGTGTCTTCTAAAACAATCAGCTCCAGCATCCATTTCTTTAATCATCTTGCCATGAGAGGGATACATTATGTTGTTAACAGCAAACAAGTCTTTATCAGTCTTTTTGGTACATGACATTGAGGCAGCCCTTCCTTTCCCCACCCCATTTTGCTGATGCTGTGGATCTGTTAACACACAGCATGAGAAAGTGCACTAAAACTGCTTCCTGTTCACTCCTGGCAGGGATTTGTATTTGTTATGCATGAAGAAATCACGTAACCAAATAGTGAGAAACAATAAAACAAAATAAAATAAACTCCCAGCAAGAATAAAGCTGTCACTACGGCCCATGTTGAGTATCTTTCCATAGGTGAGAAGAGGTTAATTTCAGCATTAATTCCAGCACATACGAAGATTTACAAGATTGGTGGCCATGAATGTTTTAAGAAAAAAACGACATCAGCCGTTTAACAAGTTTAACATGTGCAGATTCATAAAAGATTTGGAAAGTCAATGTTTCCTTAGCCTCTATTCAAACTATGCAGCAGAGAAGCAGCAACAGCCCTGGCCAACAGACTACACAAAGACACACTGTCAAACATACAAACATACATGCACGTATTTTCTTTTGCTGTGTAAAAATATATATTTGAACACAGCTAAGTATATTGATAGATAAATCTACTGCTCATTGTGGACGTTTCTCAAATCTGCATCTTCCATGAACATCAATCAAGTACCAGTCTAAGAGATTTTATACATCTTTATCCATTTCTATAAAACAAACATGGCTTAAATTAACTGGTGATGAACAGGCATAAAATTCCTTCTTACTTCCCCTGTGCACTTTTACAAACAAAACAAAAAAACAATTAAAAGTAAATGAAAGTCAAACTAAATCAGTTGAAAGCTCACTAATCTGTCCCTGTGTTGTTTGCTAGCTTGGAGAAACAGGAACCTTAGGACACAGCAGGCACCCACATAGGATGTCTTAAGTACAAGTGATAGAATGATCAAATTAATTAGCTATCGGGGACATGGAAGATTGATGGGTGTTTGCTGCAAAGTGGCTCAAATAAGCCACTAAGAAAGGAACTGACATTCTGAAACCCCACTTGAAAAATTGCAAATTTAGTGACTGCATTGTGGTCTTAGTGCACAGTAGAAAGTACCCCTGAGTTCTAGGGCAGGGTAGAACCACCCTTGGTTGGGTGACTACATGCCCGAGGGTCTTCGAGGCTCTTTAAGCAAAGGTGGGGCAAAATATGGTCCTGGGTGAACAGTGCTGTGGAAAGTTTGAGCTGAGAAGAAGAATGATTTGGGGATTATGGTACAATGGGTAAGGCTCTGGTATACAATGTCATGGTCATTCTTGGTCTCCTTCACCCGGCTGCAACCCCTCTTTCAAATCACATTTAAATGCAGCTAACACTCTCAGGGGCTTCATCACCAGATTCTTGGGCCGGGAATTTTCAGATTGCACATTACAATGATTCTATCTCGTTTGTACTTTTTCCTCCCTCCATCCCCTACTTTGTAGGAAATTCCTGCTCAGTATTTCTTTGTCCTACAGTTCATACAATTTGTCTCTGGACTACCCTGACCCTTCCCTCCCCCTTTTTTTAATTATACATTTATGTAGATTTAGACTGCTTGACTCTCGGCTCCACTGGCTTGGTGAGTCAGCCCTTGCGTCACAGTCCGTCTTCTCCCCATAGCAGAAAGTAGCTGTGTTGGATGCTACTGAATATTAATCAATGGGAATTTTGTCTTCTAATTCCAATGAGCGGTCCTCAGTGAGCTCCTCACTCTTTCCCAGTTCCTGCAGCTGCTGCCGCCTCTGCACCTCTGCCTTCAGGTTTTCCAGATCCTTTGGGCTGAAAAGAAAAACCAGAATGTCAATTATGTAGGAGTTCACCTGGCTCATAATCCATCACAATTCACAGGTTATTGTAAGGTGTGAAGTACAGAAAAAAGTGATAATTCTCTTGTCATTGGTTGGCTGTATTGAACAAACTAATGAGAATTAAAATCCACTGAGAGGTCAAGGAGGCTCACAAACAATCCCATCCAAGACAAATTAATCTCATTCACCATCAAATAAAAGTAATTTCAGGAGTATTATAACTATATGCACCATGACCATAAAAATATGTGAATGCCTTAGCATTTCAAAGCACTGATGGTATTACTGATGTTAGCTTAATGGTGATGAGAAGGCCCAAACGATGCCTTCCTAATGTGTGACTAAACCAACAGCACCACTCCCGTCATGGTCATGACTAGTAAAATCATGATCATCACCATCTAACAGGAGACAAGTGTGACACGTGTCATGTGTGAGCAAGATTTCAAGCCATTACAGTGCTATTAGCAGTAGGACCACCATCTGCCTGCATAACAAGAATAGTGAATACAGGAACATCAACAGTAAAATGCAGCAAACTGAACTTTTGAAGTTTTCCACTCGTAAAAGCAGGAAGTTATGCTGATCTTGTTGGTGATAAAAATAACAAATGTGCCCTTGGGTACAATTTGGGTGAAGACCCATTAGGTGATCACTGTGCAGAAGTTTCACTAAAATCTGACCAATACTCTAAATATAGATTCTTGTGAATTGTGGATGAATGTACCCTTTGCCATGGCATTATCTCATCCAGCTGAAGGACCGATGAGCAAATGAGATTGCATTAGCTTGAAAATAAAAATCAACATACAATTTCCTATTGAAGAAGACATTTCTGGGCTGATAATTATCTCCACGCATGCCACAGATGTGTCCACTGGTCCTAGAACATGAGTGCTGCATGCTTTTCCATCTTTTTCTGCTTCATTCACACCTGATGCAGGAGGAGGAATCACTGCCACAGCCTAGCCAAACCTCCTTCATCTTCACAACAAATACAATTTACTTCTAATTTAATATTCATTCAATATTTATTAAAGAGGATGTAGTCCGATATCAGAATAGACACATCTGTTCACAGGATATATAGTTCTATACAAGGTATCTGCATGCACGCACAATTACATAGCCAATGCAGCTCAACTCAAGGAGGGTTCAAATTTTTCTTATCCTAAGCCAAAGCAGTACTTGACAAACTCGCTTAGGATATGGTTTTTCAACTGCTAGGATATGCAGTTGGAAAATGATCCAAGTACATGTTTTGTTTTCCCAGAATCAAAGAATGGTCTTTAAATTGTATGGACGAAGGATCAGAGACAGCATTACAGGCCCCAGGCTGCTGTGAATTTTCACAAGGGTAGCAAAATAATTGAGCCGTTATATTAAAAAGTAAAGCCATTTTCAGGGGAGTGAGCATAGTGTTAGACCAACACCATAATTTCCATGAAATCCACAATAAAGCAGTGACATTTCCTATCTCAACATATAAGATCATTTTTTTCCAACTTATTCAATGTCACAGTTAAATGTCTGAGGAAGTCACGACACCCTCCATGTGTTCAGACCATCACACAGTCAACATACAGTGATAATATTCCATTATGTGTCTACCTGAGAGGTATAAAGATGATGCCATTGATGATGTTAAGCTGGTCCAGGATGGTGGCCATGCTGGGGGCAGTGAACTAGAAAACAGGAGTAAAAAAAACCAAACAAAAAAAAAAAGCCATCAGTGCAGAATGTTTTGGACATAATCAGTTGGATGCATAGTAAGTTGCCTGACTCGGCAGTCACCTTGAGGGGCATAATGCTGGCATTGGAACCATTCTTGTAGATCTCATTCATGGTTCTCTGCAGAGCGACAGCCTGCTGAGTGAGATACTTCAGATACTCTGAGCTCTCCTTGGTTTTCTCATGGGCCTCACCCATCTGAGAAGACAAAAATAAATTAGAAAAAGATATTGTGTTATCATAACTGATGAAAAATGTGTGGGCTCCTGGAGGGCCTACCTGGTTCTTGTAAATTGTGTAACCCTCCTTCTCGTGTTGTAGTGCAGAGCGGAACTCAGCCTTGCTCTCGTAAACCCTCGCGACCAAATGATGACTGAAATAAAATAGGACAGTCATTACATAAACAGTCACATCATTGTTATTTTTACTCTTCTCAAATGAATGATGAGTCTCTCCCCACCTGAGGGCCACTTTGAGAGACCGGGGGCCATGGTATTTTGTGTTGATGGTCAAGGCGTTCTCCAGGAATCTCAGAGATAAATCATACTCCATGACTCCATGCAGCACCAGCCCAATGTTACTCTGAGAAAGCCATGAAAATAGAATATTAATTCTGCAATTTTTCCACATGAAACTACATTGAAAATAGCTTGTAGTTTATATAAATCAAAAATCTGCACTCACGTCCAGCAGAGCCATTTCTGGGTGGTCTTCTCCACAAATCAACAACATTAGGTAACGGGCTCGATACAAAAGCTTGAGGGCGGTCGAGAGCTGGTTGTTGGCAAAGCAGTACAGAGCCAAGTGCATCTGAAAAGCAAAAGCAACAAAGATAAGTTAAGGATATTAAAAATGCTGAAAACGAAAATTGGTTTCTCCATTTGGTGGCTTACATATTCTTGAATTGTGTTGGGGTGCTCAATGCCAAGGACTCTTTCACTCATCAGAACAGCTTTTTGCTGGTTGCTTAGAGCCTGCAGGTAAATACAAAAAAGAAAAATGCCATTTAGAACCACAAAGAGTGGAGTGCTTGTGTAAAAGAAAGAGTTGCTGCACCTACCTCAGGGTGATCTCCCAGGATGTAATTAAGGCGTGCCAGCAGGCGCAGGCAGGAGCAGATCTCCAAATGCATGGCTCCATAGACGTTGTTGAAGAGGTTAAGAGCCTCGTTGATCAGCTCACACCCTTCCTTCAGAAAACCTGGCGATGATATTTTGATAGATTTAGATATATCTGTAAAAACATACTATTGGTAATGCTCCTAAAAATCCATTTGTTAAAGTAACCTTATAAATGTCACCTTGCTGCACTTTGGCCTGGCCACTCTGGAAGAAGTGGAAGGCATCTGTAGCTTTGGGGTTTACGTGTTTCACCACAGGGAAAATATTCAGAATATCCTCTTCTGTGAAGGCAGGCTTGTGGCGGCTGTCAAAGTTGTACTCCTTTATCAGGATCTAAAAGTCAAACAAAAGATATACACATAATTTTTAAAAGTTGAAGACTGTGATGATCATTTGGTAATGTGAGGGATGTGGTCACTAAATGCCAAATGTGTCTTACCTGTATGCCAGTTTTGATTGATATTTCTCTGAGCAGAGTGATTTTCTGAAGGCCGTATTTCTCCACAACCTGGTCCACACTTTCACTGTGCAAGGACAAGAAAAATAAGATTAATTGGAAATGCAGAAATACAGAGTCTTAACATTTGTTTGAGATCAGCAGACAGGGCCCATACCACTGTATGGTGAAGTGATAGTAGCTCTTGGCCTCAGAGGCAATGTTCTTCCACAATTCGCTCGGTGTCAGGCTGGCCCACGCAGTGTTGTCACCTCCACCGGGGACCCTGTTGCGGCGTTTGCGGCTTTTGCGGCGTGACACCAGCTCATCGGGAGGCAGATGGGCGACAGCGTCAGGGAAGGAGCTCAAGAAGCAGTTAAGGAAATGGCTCACAGCAGCAGAGAGGGCTGACAGCTCTACACCCTGCAGGACAAAGCATGGGTTGCAATAAATAAAGATTTGTCTTTAAAAGAAGGTAGATAACGTACTGCGATTAACAGTAACTAACCTGGAGGTATGTCTTGAATATATGTTTTGCACATCTGGTGATCAGCTCGCTGATTCCTATCCTCTAAAGTGCAGGGGGAAAACAAAGATTTAGAGCAATAATCCACAAGCATGCAGAGTGCACAATAATGACATTCGCCAGATTCGAGGAATTAGACTCACATATATGTGCTCTAGCTGGGCTTTGGCAGAGGTCTTGTCCACAAACTCCAGAACTGTGCCCAAATAGCGGACATTGATGCCCCTCTGGTGCAAAGCCTCTGTTAGTGAGGCTCCATCCATGGGCAAAGCACTGTGGTCCAAACAGTCTTTAACCTGGTTATAAAAAACACATTCATGGCTTTAAACTCAGACACCCTTAATTAGTATTAGGAGGTTCCCAAATCCAAAAGAAAAACTGGTGCACAGCCATCTTCAGCCAAACACCCAAAAAATGGCTAATTCAGAAACATAGGGGGTCCTACAAGTGCAACAATTGCAATCACTTCAAAAATTTAATACAGCCCATGACATTTGTTAACTCTTTTTTTTTTAAGTTTACTATAAATCATTTCATTTACTGTAAACCCTTATTTGTCATCTATAGGCTATGGTATCCCAGCTGCAAAGGTTTTTACACTGAAAGAGTAAGAAGCTGTTAGTTGGACAGGTCAGCATAACACAAGTGCTGACACCCTGCAGCTACACACTACCCAGACTTTCATAATAGTAACCAATCCATATTACAAGCTGATAGACAAAGGAATCTTAACCTAATTAAAAGTCTTTTGGTGTTATACAGGCCAATAAATATCTTGTCTTAACCAGGGACTTGGATTTTTCCTGTGGTGCAGCTGTGGTGGCCGTGGAGCAGGTCACCTATGTAGTGATTCACTCCCCTGCTCCTCCAATTTGCAGGTCGAAGTGTCCTTGGGCAAGAAGCTGTCCCCCATATTTCCCTTGATGCATATATCTGAGTCTGAGTGTGTGCATAATAATTAGAAAGTATTTCAAGTCATAAATTACAGTGCTGTATGGATGTCTCTATAAATGTTGTGAATTTCACTGGACATAGAAACCACTACACTTTGTTTTTGGGATACATTTGCACTCTTTGCAATTATGTGTCTGAATTTCCCCATGGAGATGAATAAAGTACTGTTATTTGAAATGTTTCATTTCTATATCAGAAGACTTGTTAAGTCCAGTTTTACAAGTCGAGTAGTGTCAAGTCAGAGTGTGACCTTGTTTGGCTTCAGGGCTTTTCAACCAGACAGGGAAAATAATATGAGCTGTACGAAGAAATGTGGAGGCACTAGTTATGTTTGAAAAGTGGTGTAATCCCAAACATATTATTGCGAAGGAACGTTTCTGTGGCCTGAATATTGAACTGCTAGCTGTGTAACGCGCCCATGTTACTTGCTGAAAGACTTAGTCATTGCTGTTGGAATGCACTTTGAATCAACACACTGCTTATATTCTTTTATCAACTGAAACAGAGGTCATCCAAATGACTGGCTGTAATAATTTCCCATCTTTTGGGATTAAAAAAAAAAAAAAAAAGTATCTCTCATGTTACCGTTGGTTGTTTATGGAATTTTGATGTCTTTGTGTTGATACTTTGACTCCTATACCTTGTCCAAGTTTGAAGATTTCCTATTGGTAGAATATCAATGGTGGAATGTTCCACTCTTACCCTGAGTGGATGTTTGTTATTGGTTGAAAACTTAAGGTGGAAAATTTCTACACCTCTAGGAAAGAGCCACTGTTTGCATGAAATCTGTTTAACTCTCCGATGAAGGCTTGTATGTAGAAACACAATGGAATTTCTTTCCTTTCGGTCAAACAGGACCATGTCATGAGAATAAAGGCAAACATTATTTGAAACAGAAGCGCTCCGACTCAAATACTGTTCACACGACAAGACAATTCAGTCCCTGCATGACCTGAATATTTGGGAGTTTAGATGTCACTAACCAGTGTTGGGATCTGACAGGTAACCAAGAAAGCAGCAGCATCTTTGAGTAGCTGCTTCTGCTTCTGGATATCTTCTGTGCTCTCTTCTGGAAATCGTACTCCTGGTTCAACAACACAAACACAATTTCTTTTTGTTATATTCTCTTTAGAAGTAACTGAGTCAAATGTGCTAAAACTACTACAAGAAAGAAGCAAATGAGACCTTAATCATTTCAAGAGTATGACAGCCAACTTAACTGCTTTAACTCTTCATTCCAAAAATATTTTGATATGAATACTGATTGGTTTTTCCCCTTTACTCTTTCTGGCCAGGCTTAAAACAATGTTTGATTTAATCTTTTCTTTTTTTTTTTTTTTTTTTAGCTGTAG
>VUQH01000824.1:34263-52933 GCA_015106775.1 Etroplus canarensis | reverse complement strand
CAACAAAAAACAAAACAAAAAAAAGAAAGAAAAAAAAAAAAAAAAACAAAAAAAAAAAAAAAAAAAAAAAAAAAAAAAAAAAAAAAAAAAAAAAAAGCCTACATTGGCGCATAGTTCCTCTGTGAAGCACTTAGAGGTGCCCATCACATGACAAAACACTAAAATATGAAAAGGAGCTTATGACTGCAATCAAATGGTGAGAAAAAGACCCGGCATGTTTCCCCAGCTCTAAACCTTTGTTTGATTTCAAGATTAGGAACTTGCAAAAAGACTGCTGTACTTGTACCTTGATTAAGACTCAATACACTGTCCTCCACAACTACAATGTCTGTTCTCCTTAAGGAAAAACACTACAGGAGAAAGTGTGAGGCTAGTGCCAACCAGAACCAGTTGAGTAACAGCAACGCCACTTAAAAAATCCAGTTGTGGTCTAACTGCTGCCAAATATCTTCACTTAATGGCATCCTGAATTATGAATTCATAATGGTGAATCATTGCTGCCAAATGCTTAAACTACACTGCAATAGTAGAGAGTCAGCTGCAGTAAAAACACAGAGCTGTAAGGAGATACAAGGCTGAAAAGCTGACTGACTGGTTGAGGTAGAAGCCGCGTGTTGAGGCAGTGACGCTGACATGGCGCTCCTCAACAGTCACAATGTACAGGTACATTAGGTCACCATGCATCTTTCTGTTTCCAGGTGGAGGGTTCCAGCCACTCATGGTCAAGACCTTCAGGCACTGCATAGGCTGTTGAGGATACGAAATTAAAAAGATGAAACCCTCAACTTTAAAAATGAAACTTGTTTCCTCATTTAAGACCCTCAGGTGCTTCTCACCTTCCAGTCTTTGTTCTGTGGTTGGAGGGGCACAAGGGGGCGCTCTTTGCTGCCAGGGAGGATGTGCTCTGGGGGGGTGCAGTCTATCTGCTCCAACTCGCTGCCCTTTTTCTTCCGTTTCCCAGTTTCTGCAAGCACATAATAAAGAATGTGGATTTCTATACATTAAAACATGTGCATCTTTTTGCTGGCTTTATAGTACTGCAATTGTGTCTAAGCCAGCATAGAGGGAAATGCAACCAACGGGTACGTGCTGTAGTGCAGTCCCTAAAAAATGCAATGACATGTAGCTCAACATGTATGAAGCTGTGCGTAGGGCAAATGCTGATTGGCTGAAAAGTAGGCTGTGACAGGAAGGGAGCAAAAGCGCAGAGGCAGAAGCCAGAAAAAACCCATCAAAGATTAAAAAAACCAGCATGAAAATCACAGTGGCTGCAGTTGTAACTTTGTTCTTTTAAACACTTGATTTCACTTCAGCTCTTTACAGGTTATAACTACAATATTTTCAGCGCTGGCTAAAGGACCGACAACAACAAGTTACAGTAGCCCACAGACTTTTTTTGTGACACTGGCCCCTGTGACAGTAAATGGCTAAAACATGTAGATGTCTGTGAAGCATTTTGAAGGACCAATGCAGTACTGTAAGTTTGCCTTTAGTGTCATACCTCCAAGGTCTCCATCAGTGAAGATGCTGAGGAAAGAGAGAGAGTTGCAGTCCACTCCATTGTAAGCATCAGAGGGGTCCAGGCTTTTCAGCAGGTCTCTGATGTGACGCACATGGATTCGAGCTTCACGCACTGTGTAGGGCTCTGGAGGAAAGAGCATTAATAGTGTAAGGTTCAACAAGTAATAGATTAAACTAATCACCAATTGTAATTAACTATGACCAGTGAATTACACACTACTCATTACTTTAAGACAAATAACACTCCCAATTACCAGTTAACAAGATCAGCACAACTCTCTATCCTAGTAAATAAAACACATAAACAAGATGCTTCCTTTTGAAATTATTTACCACAAAGATAAGATATAATAAGATAAGATAAGATATACTTTTATTGTCCCCAAGGGGAAGTTGACTACAAAGATATTGAACCTCTGCAAAATGGTGAGACTATTCTACTGTATATACTATCATGGAAATCTTGTGAGACCAGGTTCACTCTCTACAGAGATGGCGCTCATGTGACACCTGATGCAGGTATGTTTAATGCAATCCAGATATCAAAGCTGACCAGGCAACCACACACGGTATGACGTACTGCCACACAGTTTTTTAAGATTATTGCTTGGTTGAGTATCTTTATACTAATTCACACACCAGCCAGTCTACTTTAGATAAGACAGACACTATTCGAAACATATTTCTTAGATTCAGAAAATGAAGACATCCCTGATAGGGGATACTTAATCTGAGAGGCTGCTGTGTCGGTGTCGGAGCTGAATGGTGACGCCTGCTTTAAACTAAATATCTCATTTCCGCTACTGTGCGTGACATTAGGGGCATGTTCATCTGTACTTTTGTTATCTGTTGAAAATTAAACACTAGCTTAGGCATCACCCTATGTCACTACTAGCTTTATATGAACACGAAGCCTTTTCACGTGTGTGGTGAGATTTGATGTTGCAGTGTTCGTTTCTGGACTGGGCACAGTTTTAAGTTTACCATCACATTCTTGTTCTTTAGCACAATAAGTTCAAAGTAATATGTAAAATAAAGTTGGTGAGCAATCTGGCACTTTTGTCTCTATTCTGGCACAAACTGAAGTAAGGGAATCAACATGAAAGTTCGTATAAAGGAAGACCTTTGACTATCTTTTCCTATCCATCCAGTATGCAGGTAATTAAGGTAACACAGTACCAACATAATTGTTTGATTAATAAAATTACTAATTTTAAAAGCACATAATCCATTACATTGACTGGCTCCATGCAGGTTAGTTCTGGTCATACAGTGAAACCTCAGCAACCAAGTAACAGTATCAGGCTGTAGATCTGAAGGCATTTTTTAACCTATGCTAATGAAATGCTGATCAGGTTTATCGAGTTGTACCTGCCAACACTTTCTGGCCTCATCATGCTTGTTAGTAATACATTTGCTTTCACATTACTTTTTAGTCACTGCCATGTTCATTGCACACCAACAATGATGATGAGACAAGTAAGAATGGATGCTTTGTTGGTACAGAAAGTTACAGTTTGCAGCTTAATGCACAACCTTAATCGAATGCTACTTAAGTTATCAGAGAGGACAATGCAATTCTGTCTCAAACAGGCAGAAGTGCTCTACATGTATGGCCAACATAGCTATAAAGTCAGTTAAAACTTCAATTCATTGCACCACAACAACATGACAAATCCATGTGCTTCAGAATCTGACCTTCCACCACTTTGAGCACAGATCCCTCCTGCAGACCCTCAATGGACTTGAGCTCAGCAAAATTGTCCAGCACGTTTCCATCCAGTTGCAGAGAGAAGCAGGTGCGGTGGCAGGTGTCCTCGCGATCCATCAACACCTGATGGATTTCCTGTACCATTTCCTGGGGGGATACCTGATGTTTGGGAGCGAAAGAAAGAAATTAAGTGATGCTGAAATTTATACGTTCAAAAAATTTTCTACTCTGATAGTCAGTTTGAAAGCCAAGGACACACAAAAACACTGCACAGAGGTTAATCTTACAGGAAAGGATTTAACAATTCTATTGCCACAGTCACCAGGAAAAGGGTAGAAACATTTAAATCAGGTTATGAAATATTTTATGAAGAAC
The DNA here is from genome assembly GCA_015106775.1 of Etroplus canarensis. NCBI lineage: Eukaryota > Metazoa > Chordata > Actinopteri > Cichliformes > Cichlidae > Etroplus > Etroplus canarensis. The sequence goes on along the minus strand of VUQH01000824.1, from coordinate 49,326 downwards.
ATGATTGATTTAAAAGTACTGCTGTCCATTTAAACAGAGACAAATGAACTACTACTTGTAAAGAGCTAATCTTTACCTGTAGGTCAAATGGCTCTGTTCCTGGAGCCTGGATCTTAACGGTGAACCCTGTGTCCTGGATCACTATCACTTCCTGTTCGTTAGACTCTTCCCCTCCATCCGCCTCACCGTTTCCATCCTGCTTTGATTCTGTCTCCTCTGTATGCTCATGAGCCCCGTCACCATTTACCATGGCTGTATCTGCACTGTGCCCTGCAATGGAAAAAAGCACAGAGATCCTTAGTAAAGCCCTTCCAGTCACAAGACATAAAACTTGGATAAACTATTCAAACTACATTACTTAAAAATGAAATAATTGTTTTTGTCCACTTGAGAAAAAGCGGGGAACAGCACTGACATGTTTGGGACATGTCTGTAAACATCTGCATATTCTCTCTGGTTACTTTCAGAACCAAATCCACCAGAGGGGAACATATGAAACCGATGACCTAAAACAAGGGGTGACATCAAAGTGAGAGAAGCTAAAATGGCTTATTTCAGATAGTTAAACTGAGAGGCTCCTCCAAGGTCCAGTATAAAATAAAAGGATTATTTTAGACTTTGGCTCAAGCAAGGTCCAAAAGTAAAAAAGGGAGCTGTAAATTATTACAGTAGGTTCCCTTTAACAACATCTAACCCGCCTCGCAAAACAGGTGTGGGGTGGATATTTCTTTCACAGACTCAATGAGCTGTTAGAGCCCTAAAACACCATCACCAAAAGGCACATATCTGGCTATTTAGCAGCTAAATGGTTACGTCTTACGCTCAATACTGGATCTTATTCTACTGAGTGAACTTGCCAAAATCCTACCATGGACTACACAACAAGCCAATATTGCTAACATTGAAAGGGCAAAGGAACAATTGTTATGCACTGTATTACTCCAGTGCACAAAAGTAATTTCACCATGAAACAAAAATACAATTTACTTGCAGATATGCGGGCAGTCTAATAACTAACAATGTTTGCTGCTGAGTTGTTGGTGCAGTGTCTCTAGAGCCGACTACATTTCACCCCTTTAAAAACTTTGAAATCTTTGGGTGCCACGAGTTAATCTGTTCAACAAGGGGCAGCACATTCAGACAGGCAGCCAACCAAATTAAGCCACCCTGACAACAATAACAACTCACTTTTCTTCTACATGACCAACACGCAGCCAGGCAGACTGTCGTAAACAAGGAATGCAAACCTCTAGGTCTGGATGGTATTACCAATAGACTTATAAAATATTTATTTACGGTTGACCAGAGCCAACAAAGCTCAGCTATACCATGACGCTGCGGTGGTGCACGTTTACTGAAATCAACACAAACTACAGAATAAGATTGAGCAATCTATGCACAAAGATTTCTCTTACTGTGAAGAGTACAAAGTCTCCCAAAAAGCTGCAACTACAACACAAAAGTCACTAACGATTGTATCAGAAATTTGACAATAAGTAACCAGCATCTAGAAAGAAAGCACTCAGTTTCCAACACTGACCTGTTGCAACACTGCAGGGAGTTTATCCAGGAGGCCTTGAGGGACTGACTGAAAAAGGCTTCTGCAGTCACAAGAGGGAATTATCAGTCCCTCACATGGATATTTACTTACACCTTCATTGTGGTAAAAAGAATTAATGAATTGAGCATTTGCTTTTAAGTTTTCATGTTTAAAATAGGCCAGCTGTGAGAAGTCTGAACCCAAACCAGACACTTTCTCTCAATATACAGACAATGAATGGATATTATTTTCTAGTGTAACAGTTAAACTGAGAGGAAACTGACATGAATAAAAATGAGCTACATTCATTCAGAGGTGCAGGGGCCCATTATAAGGATATCGGACAACTGTTTTTTCCTAACTGAGACAACTGCTGCCAGCCGCTGTGTCCTTGCCTGCTGTCAAGGGTAACACAGCGTCAGGGTTACTTGAAGAGAAGGTGCCAGAGGGAGGGGTGGGGCTCCATAACTGGACCGTGACCCCGGGTGGGAATGAACACAGTGAGATGGTGGAGGAGTGGGGAAAGAAGTACAGGAGAGCGGAGCAACAGGCCACGCTCTGAATAACAAACACAACGGCTTCAGAGCACACATGCAAGCTAACACTGTCCAAACGAGTGCTGGGTGTTTCAGTGAAGCCATCTTTGTTTGCAGCATCAGTGCAGAAACATTTGATTTCTTGTCAGACTTGAGCTCTTTTTGTCTAAAATAATTGGCATGAAGATAAATGACTTCAAGTATATTCTACATCAGGCATGAAAGAAATAAAACAAACATTCATAACATTTAGTGCAATTAGTGCAGTGTTACTCAACAAGAACTAAACAATACATCAACTGCAGCTTCTTAAAATGTTACTATTTGCTGTTTTTGAACATACTGTGTCATTTCAAATCAAAGATCTTCAGGCACTGAATGGCTGGTGATACAAAACAGGTAATTTAAAGATGTCATCTCTAACCCCTGAAGCTGAGACTATGAAAATAAGCATTTTTCAGATTATCTAGAGGTTTGATTAACCAACCTTAGAGGGAGGTTAGCGCCAGTCCTACTGACATTAGCAGCTCTCACTGATCATTCCTTTGACTAATTTACATGAAACAAAGAGTGGAGCAAGTGTTTGACTGGGTAGCTCTAGCTTGTACCTATCAGTACTCATCACATCAGAAACCCAACAATGCAAAATGCTATAAGCCTTCAGACTGATGATGAGGTATTCCAGAAGACTAAGCATTGAAAAACTGACCCACTTCCCCAACAGTAGATGGACAAAGTTCATTAGGAAGTGGGTAATGAGGCAAAAACAGAAGGGAGTAATCAAGCAACAGTTTACCACTAAACTTGAAATATCGCACAGTGCTCTTGTTTTAAAGTAGAAAAAAAAGAGATGCATAAATAATTACCTTGATGATACACTTTTTGGTTAAATGTACATAGATGCCAAAATGTATTTGAGGGACCTAGTAAAGTGGGTCATGGGGTGATTTATCAGCTATGTAAGATAAAGTTTCCACTTACATGGCTGTCCTTGTGATGTTTTCTTGTATTACTAGAAAGTCTGGGGCAAATCTGTGAGACTGTTTTCTTTAATAATTGTGATAGAAATCTCACAGCCATTTCAGGTGTTTGGTTTCTCCCACTCACTGAAAACAGACATATTTTTAATCCTTTAATTATAAACCCATCAATTAAATCACATCAAACCTCCATGTAGAGTGACAGCACATCAGTTTTATGACATAAATTTGTATGTAATGTATGAGAATTTTCTTTATCACCCACCTCTAAAGATATGTGTCCACCTAGATTCTGTTCTGACCTTATCACTGCAGCTCATTAAACATACTTAACTTTGGTTGGCCAGTAATTAAAATCTCTTGTTTCTGTGGAACAAATAGACCACTCACAATTGAAAAAGATAACAGAATAAAAGCAACATTTAAAAACTATCCACATAGCAAATGTGATCTGAGAAGCTCATTCAACTTAAATCATTAAGCAGTGGGGTAAATGGTTGGACAGACATGACGCATAAATCCTCCACAAGGTCAAGGTAAGGAATCAGTGGAACAAGGACACATACCAGATAAAAAAGGTAAAACACAGACACATTCAAACACTAAAGTATGCAGAAAAAACTGAAAAGGATAAATCCCACAGTCTTCTTTTCAGTCAACGTGAAACTTTTCTTTATTCCGTTAGCCTACGTCCCCTAATAACCAATAAAGTTCCAAGCAGCCATCTAGCTACTCTGCAAGCCTTGACATGGTGACCACTGCTGCTGAAATGGCATTATTAACCAACCAGATAACCCAAAAACACCACAAACACACAAGGCCTCTCAGTGGTCATGTTTATTGCACCATGTGTCGACTGAAAATGCAAAAACAGTGAGCTACAGTTTTATAACTAAAAATGCACATGGGAAACCAACATTCAGACATTAAACTGGACCTTTAGATGAGTGGGGCAAACTTGAGTCTGTATTGCAAAAGGGGATCCAAAAGTCATGACACAAAAGTTAAAATCAAAAATTCTTTTACATACAATTATGTTTATTTTATTTTTCTTCAATATTTGTTTTTTCCATGAAGCTCCGCATTATTTTATCTCTACAGGCCTTAAAAAAATACTCAAATTAATTGGTCTACAAATGGGGTGAAAACTAATATCACTGTTTGATTCAACTCTGTTATGTTATAGTCACAAATACTCAGAGGTTGGGAACCTGTGCGACAGATAAAGAATACAGTTGTGTGATCGGACTGGAGAAGAAGACGAGCCAGATGAGCAATCGTACCAGGGTGTCAGTGATTGTTGGGATTAACCAGCTCACTCTTCAACCCATGGGCGCATTAAGCTCCTTAAAAGCCCTGAGAGTAACCCTCGCCTTGGACTGTCTGCTCGGACACGTGCTTCTAGTATGTCCTGCTACAACACCTCACTGAAACACTTCAAAAACTGTCGCCATCACCCATGTTCGAAAGGCAGCTTTTAATGGCAGCTAATGCTTATTTTTATTAGCAGTTCTTGATTACTCATAATCATGATTCATCTTAAAATATCATTACAAGTTCTTGAAGTGCTAAGTGATAAAATTACATTGCCTGTTTAACACTGAATATCTAGGGCAAAGCTGATATCAACTGCTAAGAAGAAAAAAAATAATCTACTGATATATCAACTCACATTCATTGTGCATCTACCCATAAATTAAGAAGTTACAGATATACCAAAAATGAAAAATCATAAGCTTAATAACTTCCAGCGAATTTATTGATCAAATTATTCAGCAACTTACTGTAAAGACAAGGCTTGACTAGAATGCCCTCTGCTGAGCTGTGATGCTACTCTGCTACATGGGCTGCAAACAGTGCTAAAAGCATTGTTGTGGAATCAGAATCACACTCAAACATGATGTGCTGACACAACTTCCCAAAGAAAGTTTTCATATCTATACAGATAAGACAACATACAACCCCAATTTAAATAGAGCTGGGACTCTGCTTAATATAAATCAAAAGAGTAAGGGCAACAAAAGGCTGGAAAAATAAGTGGTACTAAAAAGAAACAACTAAAGGAATGTGTTGCAATTAATAAGTTAACTGGCAACAGACCAGTAATGTGATTGGGTATAAAAAGAGCACCTTAAAAAAAGGCAGAGTCTCTCAGACACATAGATGGGGAAAGATTCAGCAATATGTGAGAAACTTTGTCTACAAAGTGTGGAGCAATTTCAAAGTAATGTTTCAATGTAAAATTGCAAAGATTTTACATATTCTATGATTTACACATAATATCATCAAAAGCTTCCCAGAATCTGGAGAATCTCTGAGCACAAGGGACACAAGTGAAAGCCAATACTGGATGCCATGATCTTTGGGGCCTCAGGTGGCACTGCATTGCAAACAGGCATGATTTTCTCATGGAAGTCACTGCATCAGCAGGAACACTTCCAGAAATAATTTTCCGTGGATGTAATTCACCATGCCATCTACAAATGCAGGTTAAACCTCTATCGTGCAAAGAATTAATCATATGTGAACATGATCCAGAAACGTGGAGGTATTCTCTGGGCCAAAGCTAATTTAAAATGGACTGAGGAAAAGTGGAAACTGTTCTGTGGTCAGATGAACCAAAATTTGAAATTCTTTTTGGAAATCATTGCAGACTAAAGAGGAGAGGGACTATCACACTTATGATCAGCACTCAGTTCAAAAGCCTGCACCTCTGATGGTATGGGTTTGCTTATAATACTGGCATCGTGCACATCTGGACAGGCACCAGCAATGCTGAAAGGCATATACAGGCTTAAGAGCAACATATGTTCTCCTCCAGATAATGTCTTTTTCAGGGAAGGCCTTGGATATTTCAGCAAGACAGTGCTAAACCAAATACTGTAACTATTACAACAGCATGACTTCCTAGTAGAAGAGTCTGGGTGCTGGACTGGCCTGCCTGCAGTCCAGATCTTTCACCACCTGAAAACTTTCGGCAAAAAGCATGAAAAGCAAAACACAACAGAGAGGACCCAGAACTGTTGAGAAATTGAAATCCTATATTAGACAAATGTCTCACTTTCAACATCTGATACGTTTTCTATGTTCTTTTATGAATAAAATATTGGCTTCCGAGATTTTCAAATCATTGCATTGTGTTTTTATTTATATTTTAAGCAGCATCTCAACCTTTTAGGAATTGGGGTTGTATGTGGCGTAATGCCAACGTTTCAGTCAGGTTCCAACTAACATTTCATGATTTAAGACATTAAATTAGGAACAAGACTTTGGAATCTCTGGAGAAATGGTGGGATTGTTGCTACTCGTCTGTGGCTTGCTTAAGAGATCAAAGGAAAGATCTGCTTTAACAAGGAGGCGAATTTACGAAACATTTTCTTAATGCGAAAACTACAAAAGGCATGCATGACAAAAGTAATAGCAGCTGCCAATTCAGTGCAACAACCGTGTCTCTAAATGGGGTGGGAGGAGATACACAGAGGAATAACTGAGTCAAACAACAATCGCACTAATTACATAAGTAAACAAATTCTCACACAAATGTCTGAAAGATAAATAGCGACCTAATTTTGCATTAATAATAAAAAAAACATATTTGTTGCCAAACTAGTCGTTATGACGTTTTTCTGTCAAGACTGTGGGTCCATGAACTCTTTGCTTAAGCAGCCTGAAACATATGTAATCATCCAGCTTAAGAAGGACAGGAATTACAACAAAAACTGCACAACCAAAGGAGTGTCAAAGGCTCCATCCTTCACAGGCAGAGCAGTGAGATATCGTCACCAGTTTTGGCTCCATGAAATGAGACATCTGAAGGTCTCACATGTGATCCTGACAGGCTAAGGTGGTTTTTCAAAGCTCTGCGAGTTAAACTTCACCGGCTGACAGCCCTCGTTTCACTCCAACCCGCCTCCACCGATAACACCCCGCTGCCGCCTCACTCACAGCCCCCCTAACAGCCTTTATCTGGCAGGTTACTCACCAGCTTGCAGGACCGTTGGTGTACTATTAGTGTAACCTTCTCCCTCACCGTGCGCACGCCACCATCATGACTTATCTGCTACAACCGGCTTCCGCTTCCCGGTCGAGAAAGAACGTTCGATCTAATCGTCCCCAGCGGGGAGGAGAAAGCAGCGGATAGAGGGCTGCCACCAACCGCGTGGCGAGTCACCGACCTCGCAGGACTCGTCACGCATTTTTCAACACACAATAACACGTAGGAGGTCTGTCACCAGAACTGTCCCGCGTACTCCCCTATTAAAACTGAAGGCATGTAGCGACCCCCCTGCGTCAGTGCGGGCAGTGTGAAGCTCCACTGAAGGTGACCTTCAGTTACCGAACATGTGCGTCAGTGCGAGTTTACACAGCTGCTGTTGCTGCTTTTTGCTCACCGAATAAACCGGGAGTTAGGCAGCAGTTTTGCGATTTACCCGCAAACAAAAGCTCGCAGCGCCCGTGTTGTGCTTTTAGATGCGAGACAGCTTTGACAGAGACGCTTAGCTGCTAGCCGGGGAGCTAACTAGCTGCACACTGAATGAAAGCTTGTTTGGGTCAGTCTGAGCGGCTAAAGTCCGGAGCGCAGGGATGATGCCAGGTCGTGTACAGGCTCGCTAGCAAACACAAGCATGAACACCCAGCAGCTTGTCAGCAGAGGGTGAAGGAGGGGGTAAAGCACCAGCACTCTGGGTCTGAGGACCTTTAAGTCGCTTAGCACAGCATGGAGGATGGATGCTGCACAGCTACAGAGCCAACCGAGCTTCATGTGGATTCTGTATGCGTGATATTCTTTCTGCAGCAGCCTCACCACAGCCGCAGGGATCCTTCAGCGGTGCCTTGCTGGCTTCTTTGCCGTCCTGGGCTCCATCCGGAAGATCAGCCGGATTACAGTTAGGCACTGACGCCGGGATGTCATCTGTCTTGCTCACCATGGTCGGCAGTCAGTGTCTCTGTATGACAGAAATCCCCCCAGCAGTCTGTAAATGAAATACAATATATATATATATATCTGCTTCTCTGGCTAACGCGGGCTAGCTGGCTACATGCGAAGGGTACAAGCTTACAAAAACAAGTCTACAGGGGAAGGACAGTGCTGTACATGGTGCTGATCACACGTGGTTTTCTCCTCCCCTCCTCTTGACCTCTTTGCCTTTGCGTTACACTTCCCTACCCACTGAGCGTGGCGCTACGGAAAGCCACACACGACAATTCATACAGGCTCAGCAGATTTTCTTACTGAGGGCTTTGAAGCTGATTTCTGAGGATGGATGGAGTTTGAAAACAAACCATCACTATGTCATTAGTTAATAGATTTAAACAACTAGAACACAGTTTGAAATCCTCCTGGATTCCACTTATTGGGACAGTGTCCCACATTTTCTAGTTTCTAAACACAAACACACCAAGGTTATTATGCTTAACTATAGCTAGGTAAAAACATTTTAGTTAAATGAAATAAATAAAAAACTAGACATTCGACCAAAACTGAAAGTAACTAAAACATTATTGTATGTTCGCAAAACTAATAAAAATAGAATGCAACCCCATTTCCAAAAAGGTTGGAACGCTGCATAAAATATAAACAAAAACACAACTGAATGATTTGCAGATCTCACAAAGCAATATTTTATTCACACAAGAATGTACAAAACATGTCTGATGTTCAAAGATAGAATTTTTTTTTTTTAAATGTACCTTCGGCTGCTCTCTTGTATTCTCCTCAAGGGGTTGCAGCAGTGGATTAATCTGCATTGGTAATTTGGCAGAGGTTTTACACTGGATGCCCTTCCTGATGCAACCCTCGATGGTGAGAGGGGCTTGTATCCCCACCTGGAATCAAACCAGGGACTTTTTGCTTCTAAGGCAAATGTGTAAACCACTGCACTGCAGGGATACTAAAAGTGAGTCTTTTTATTAATTAATGAAAAATACTAGCTCATCTTTAATTTGATGGCTGCAGCATGTATCAAAAAGTTTGGGACACCATTGTGTAGCATCCAATCTTCTTTTAACAACAGTTTATAAACATCTGGGAACTGAGGAGGCCAGCTGCTGGACCTTTGGGAGAGGAATGTTGTCCCATTCTCATCTAATATAGGATTCCAGTTTCTCAATAGTCTTGGGTCTTCTTTGTTGTATTTTGCTGTTCATCATGCACCAAATGTTTCCATTTGGTGAAAGAACTGGACTACAGGTAGGCCACTCCAGCACTCGGACTCTTCTACTTTGAAGCCATGCTTGTTGTAGTATTTTTATGAAATAGTAAATGTCTCACTTTCAACATTTGATATATTTCTTTATGTTCTTTTGTGAATAAAATATTGGTTTATGATATTTGCAAATCGTTGCATTGTGTTTTTATTTATATTCTGTGCAGCTTCCCAACATTTTTGGAATTGGGCTCTTAACAAGTATACAGGAAATGTCTTTATTCTTTGTCAAATTTGGTAAGACAACTTACCCGATGAGGCTTTGGTGCACATGTTTATTGAGACTGTAAGCTCTTTACATGACTGAGAGTCAACTTCCTTCACAAGTTATTGTGCTTGTATTGTAATTTCTAATTTGAACTAAACTGAAACGAGCAAATCCACTCTGGAAAATAACTGACACTAAACTCAATTGAAAAGGAAAAATTAAAAACTAAATTCAATTTAAAACTACCTAAAAAACACAAAACTATAGTACTTCTGGAACACACATGAGGCCAAAAATCCCCAAATGTGATTAGCAGACACAGCAGCAGCTGAAATAAAAGTACTGATAGTAATTTAGATAGAGATGGATGTAAGGAAAATAACACAGAGAACCATAAAAATTAATTTTAGCTTTCATTTATGTTTCGAGTATTGAGCTTATTTGGGAAGGGAGTTGGGGAAATTGCATTTATATAAAGTAGTGTATGTTTGTGCTTCACATGATTTATACCAAGCCTGTAACCTGTTTAGTTTGTGTCTTTGTTTTTTAAGTTTTTTAAAATTTCAGACCACCTCTCAGCATGAGTAATATATAACACGTTGTCCCACACAAACACACTCTTTGCCCTACATTTAACTTGTTTGGATCTAGTCACAATGCTCCTCACATGCAAAACCCTTAATGACCATGTTCCATTGTATGCTTGCACTTCACTCTAAGATAGCAGGCTTACTTGTGGTTTCTACAGTGTCCAACAGGAATATAGGAGGCAGAGTCTTCAGCTATTAGACACCACTCCCCAGCTCATACTTTGGATTCAGGAGGGAGACCTTCAGTTCAGTTTTATTTATATAATGCAAACTCACAACAACAATCACCTCAATGCACTTTTTATTGTAAGGTAAAGACACTACAGTATTACAGGACATGCAGTTGTGACATATAAACACATCAGGAGTGAAAATAAGGTAGTGGAGGAATCCCCAGCAGCTTGATCCAGTATAACTAAGGGATGGTCCAGGATAACCTGATCCATTCATAAAGAAATGTTTTAAGCCTAATCTTAAAAGTAGAGAGGGTGCCTGTCTCCAGAACTCAAACTGGTTCAACAGGAGAGGGGTCTTACAGCTGAAGGCTCTGCCTCCTTATCTATTTTTGGAAATTCTAGGAACCACAAGCAGCCCTGCAGACTGAGAGCAAAGTATTTTTTGGGATAATATGGTACTATGAGGTCTTTAAGATATAATGGGGCCTAATCATTCAAGACTGTATGTGAGTAGAGGGATTTTACAGTCAATTCTGGATTTAACAGGAAGCCAATGAAGCGAAGCCAATATGGGGTAAATATGATCTCTCTTTCTAGTCTCTGTTAAGACTCTCACTGCAGCATTTTGGATCAACTAAAGGCTTCTCAGGGAACTTTTAGAATGTTCTGACAATAATGAATTATAGTAGTCCAGCCTAGAAGTAATAAATGCATGAACCATTCTTTCAGCATCACTGAGGCAGGATGTTTCTGATTTTGATAATGCACTGAAAGCAGTCTAGACATTTGTTTAATGTGTGTGTTAAAGAACATACCCTCGTCAAAAATTACTCCAAAATGGAGGCCATGGTAATGTCATCCAGAGTGAGATGTTTCTGAGATTTTTTGGGCCATATACACTAACCTCAGCTTTGTCCAAATTTACAAAATATTAGTTTTGATAAAACAATTACAGGTCATTCAGGGCTTTTCCCCATTTTGGCATGTCTGTAGTTTAACTAAATAACTTGGGTCATTTGGCTTTATAAATTGAAATCCTCTCTACTTTTGAGATTAGGCCTCAAACTTTTTAATAAAGCTTATGTTTTGCTGGATCAAGTAACCATAGCCCCACGCTGCTGGGTGTCACAGTTGGCAACGTGGAATGTGGAGGAATGGTGGACTCAACTGCAGGACTCACAAAGCAGATAGAATAAAACAAAAGCAAACTGTATTTAATGATTGATATAGTCTGTGCAAACCACAACGCCAAGAATTTTCAGAAAACAACAAGAATCAAAACTAATGCAACACTCAGAGCACATGACTAGGAAGAACACACAACTAAAGCAATGAACAAAGGAATGACAGGATTATATTTACACAGACTAATTGCTGACGATGAGACACAGGAGGGAGAGGAACACAAGTGACAACGATCAAGGAATCAGGGAGACAGAAAATAAAATTCAAAACCAAATACAAGAAACAATGACTAACAAACAGGAAATACTCAAATAACAAGCTACACAGATACAAGATGCAGCAAGACATCAGGAAGACAATAAAAGGAAACCCAAGGAAATAAACTCAAACAGGAAACTCTGAAAATAGTCAACTTGAACTCAAATACAATGCACTAAAATAAATAACAGGAAACACATCTCAACAATTATAATCCAAACTTAGAAAAAAGGAAATAAAATGAGTACATAAAAAGACAACAAAATCCCATAACAAAACCCATGGACCATGACACTGGGGGACCTCCCATGATGCAGTGAGTACCTCTCTTCTCTCCTCTACTCTCTTTCTCAAGCCATGCATTTATACATCACCACTGCAGGCCAGTAACTTTGTGTCTTTGCTCTCCTGAAGTTTGGGGCTTTTTCCGCTCTGCCCTCAGAGGTGTCTCTGGCTCCACTGCAGTATGTTTCTGACCCCTCCAACCTGCCCAGTGTTTATTGTTGTATTCTTTTCTGTCTCTATGCTCTTCTTTTGTTTTGCTCTTCTTCCCCTCACACTAACTGGTCAAGACAGATGGCCACCTCCTAGAGTTATCTTCCAGTTAAAAGGGAGTTTTCATTCTTGAAGCTGCTGCCAGGTGCTAGACTAAAGTAACTCATTGATTTTACAGCTAGAGCCATACGTTTTGAAATGATGATATTTTTTTCGTAATTTTTCCCAAACAGTGAAAGCAATCCTTTTGTCAACCCACTTGAATTAAAGTTGAAAGACTGCACTTTAATCACCTTGACTGTTTGATTTAAAATCCACTGTGGTTGCGTACAGAGGCAAAATTACATACAAATTCATCACTGTCCAAAAAGTTATGGGCATAACGGTATAACACACATTCTTTGAAGCTCACATGCATGTTCCATGGATGGATTACATGGATTTCAGATTTCTTTGTCCATCAAATTAAACTATAACATGACACATATTTGAAATCATTTAATCATTTGCAAACTTTTATTCTCTCATTTCATTAAATTTGTCTGGCTGACACACTTTGTGATAACAAAGCAAGAAGCAGACTTGACAACCTTCCATTTTATTCCAGTTATGTGTCCAGCAGATCACTGTAAGACACAAACACAGTATATGCGGTAATCAGTCAATAGCTTGGACCAAAATCACACAACAACCCAGAGTAGTATCCCTCTGTATTTAATGTTGGGTACCACACAGCATTATTGCTAGAAACCACATAACACATCAAACTAGATTCTTTAGGGTGCCACGGAAATGAAGATGAAAAATGAACTAGGAGACACCACAAAGGTGGGATCTGGAAGAGCAAAAATGACAGATTTGCTATGAAGATTAGCGTTACGTCAGCATTTAGAAAGATGGAAGACGTTCTCTGTGGATGTGTAGGAATTATTACTTTTTGTTTGCATGATGTGGTATATATTAAACTATGCTCTGAGGCAGGGAAGCTTTACGTGAAAGGACATCTTCATTAGGCGTCACACCGTTTGTGTTAATTTCAGTGGTGGGCCTCTTTGGCTCTTCAGCATTTTCCCCCAAGGCAGACAAACAAGTCATCAATCTTTGAGTGTAAAAACTGCAGCAAAGATGCATAAAGCAGCCAGTATTTTGATGTTACTTCATACCAAAGAATGGACCTTCTACTGTAAAAGATGTAGGATGTTAAATTGATAATTGGAGGTGGATGGAGAGTTGATTCTACCTGCTGATACATTTGGATAGGAGTTGCAGTGATGAACTCATGGAATCTAACAGTCTGAAGTTCAGTTTTCCTGCTGGGGAAACTGTTTTTGACAAGACAGCTTTGTACTTTTATCACCAAGTGTCTCAAAAAATTGAGGAAAAATAGTGCACACAGTCATGCTAATGGCTTACCAGCTAAGAGGTGAATGGAAACCCTTGTCACATTTGCATGTTTGCTTAAAAACAGGTCTAGTTCATCCAGTTTTCACCCAGACAGTCTCAGGTGGCATAATAATATGCCTATTTGCTTAATGCTGTGTCACATGCAGCATATTATTATATCCTTTACTTTTAGCATAACAATTAGTCACATAAAGATCCAGTGACAAAATTTTAAAATGAAACATTCCATCAGACAGTTCAGAAAAATAGAAAGCAAAACATTGTGAGCTCAAGAATTACAAAGTTAAACAATCTTAAAAACTATTTTAACGCCTCAAGTGTCCTTAAACCAGCTGACACGACCTACTGATAATATATAAATATACCATATATTGCTTTATTGATAATATTCCTACAGACATAAACCTCTAACCAGTGGCTGTAGAGAGAAAGAAAAGCTTCACAATTCAATTCAGTCCTACAGAAAGGCTCCTGTCAAAGCTACGGTCTGCAGTTACTGATGCTCAGTTAGGTCATGGCTCAAGTAAAGACCGACTGATGCAACATTTAATAAAACTCTGAGTTGACATACAGGAATCGCTTATATGCAAATCCCAACCAAAGAGCTGTATAAAAGAGTTTCTGAAACAAAAGGACACCGTACTTTAGTAAAGAAATGCAGCTTTCTTTGAGTCCTGCTTCTTTGTGCGCACATTTATTATACCAATGACTCCCTCTTATATGTTGTAAGGCAGTAGTTACAGTGGGATATATAGTGGTGAATTCATAAAGGGCTCTGGCATATGCAAGCAGTAGCATAAAAGGTTGATTTCCCCTGCTTTCTCCATGCTGTTTGCTCATTGTTTCACTAGGGGCCACCATGTGCATGTGTTTTGATAACAGAGGCTGCACCTGGCTCTCCGCCGCCTTACAGACACTACATCTCTGAGCATTTAGACACAGCTACTTTGGGAATTTGTTTAATGTGTAAAATGGAAAAGGGACGTGTGACACACCAAAAGCCTGCAGCCGTGTTTTTGCTAGTCTACTTTTCCTGAGGAGAAAAGAAAAAAACCCAAGACCCTCAAACACCAATATGTTGCAGTAGCAGTTGACTGTGCGTGTTTTCAGTACACAACTCACACCTGAGTAAAATGCACGGTCTAGTGAGTCAGAACTGATTATCACCTGCATGTGGCCTGTTTACACAAAGCAGTGTCTACAAAGCAAAGGCAGCACGTCAATACTTCCACACATCACTTTGTAAAACATACAGACTGAAGTCTTCATGTGGCTGACACCACTGCTGTCTGACCTCTCCTCTATCGAAGACAGGCACTGATAAAAATTAGTTTTTAATTGATTTATTTATCACTTTTTTTGTAATGTATTACTGCTACTATTTAAAAAAAATGAGAAGGTATGATTCTTTTTAATAATGCATATACGTGATAATTATTTCCAGTGTTCTGTGTGAATTTATTACATTTGATATGTATGAAGGTG
>VUQH01000824.1:0-34243 GCA_015106775.1 Etroplus canarensis | reverse complement strand
AGGTGTGGACTTTTACACTGGACCTGTGGTCTGAGATAAATACTGAGAACAACGTAGGTCAATCAAGGCCAATGCATGGATCTTAAAGGAGACCTATTATGCCGTCCAGCTCCATAAACCTGTTGTTGGACTTTAGTTTTGCATGACTCACAATTCAAAATGATCCTTCTTTATCTCATACTGGACTTTGGTGCAGCCCTTCAGTTCATCCTCTTATGAAAGAAGCCATTCTAACTCACTTCCCTCACAAACAGGAGGTCTGAACAGCAAGTGGTTGGAGATAACAGTCAGTTGTGTGCCCAAGATCACCAAATTAAGGATATCTCCTCTCTACATCATACAGAAACAGAAGTAGAAAAAAACTTTGTGTGTGACAAAAAATGGGAAGCATTATAGGTCAACTTTAAAGTGTATTACATTCTGCTCATTTACCCAGACCGTACAGGTAAGCTGTGGTAAAACTGTTTGTTGTCATTTGAAACAATGGTTTGCTTTTTTCCACACTGGAGAAATTAGCCTTCAGGCTTTCTAAGATGGGAGTAACATCGTCAAACAGGTGCATTTTAACTCAAAACAAGATGTTTTCCTAAACCCAGCCATGCAGTTTTGTTGCCTAAACTTAACAGAAATGATATGAATACGCTCACTGGCCATTTCATTAGGTACACTTTGCTAGTACGGCTTTGGACCACTTTTGTCTTCAGAACTGCCTTAATTCTTTGTGTTGTAGATTCAGCATGGAGCTGGAAACATTCCTCAGAGGTTTTGGTCCATAATGACATGCTTCACATAGTTCCTGCAGATTTGTCAGCTGCACATCCATGATTCAAATCTCCTGCTCCCAAAGGTGGTCTACTGGATTGAGATCTGGTGACCGTGAACATCACTTGAGTACAGTGAAGTCACTGTTATGGTCAAGAAACCAGTTTGAGATGATTTGTGCTTTGTGACATGGTGAGTTATACTGTTGGATTCAGCCACCAGAGGATGAACACGTTCAGCAAAAATACTCAGGTAGGCTGTGTTGTTTAAATGATGCTCAGGTGGTACTCAGGGGTCCAAAGTGTGCCACCCTGAACTGTTGATATGAGGCAGGATGGATCTAGATTTTCATGTTGTTTACATCAAATTTTGACTGTACCATCTGAAACTGAGACTTCTCAGACCGAGAAATATGTTTCCAATCTTCTGATGTTCAATTTTGGTGAACTTGTTCAAACTGTAGCCTCGGTTTCCTATTCTTAGCCTGACAGAAGTGGAACCCAATGTTGTCTTCTGCTGCTGTAGCCCATCTGTTTAAAAGTTCCTTATGTGTGTTTAGAGATGCTCTTCTGCATACTGTTGTTCTAGTGAGCAGTTATTTGAGTTACTGTTGCCTTCCTGTCGACTGAAAGCAGTCCAGCCTTGCTCCTTTGACCTCTGGCATTCAAAAGGCATTTTCACCTAGAGAACTCTTGCTGACTGGATATTTTCTCTTTTTCTGACCACTCTCTGTAAATGCTTGAGGTTGTACAGTAAAATCCCAGTAGATCAGCAGTTTCTGAAGCAAAGCCTGTCACCCATTAACAACCATGCCATGTTCACTTAAATCACCTTTCTTCCCCATTCTGATACTTGGTTTGAACTTCAGCAAGTTGTCTTGAGTGTATATGCCTGAGTTGCTGGCATGTGATTGGCTGATTTGATACTTGCAGATGTCCCTAACGAAGTGGCTGGTGTGTGTGCTTAAAAAGTCTTTCAGCCAGAAAGCCCCACGGTTCTGTTTTCACAGATGATACTCTGACTTTTTTTTAGCTACTTCTGTCTGAATTCACTGCCAAGTTACACATTTACTGTTTGGCATTTTGGTACCTGAACGCTGACTGTGAAAATTTATCCACCACACTCTAAACTTCTACTTTTCTGAAGAAAATCCCCAAACATATTATAGACGAGAATAAGAATGCTGTGCGTTTCTACAGAATTCTTATGATGCAAAATGATGATGAGTATTAAAATCCCAAAAACTGAGTTTAGTATCGATTACAGAGTGAAGAATTTAGTGCCTACTATATAAAGTAGCGGTGAATGAGTGAGCAAGATAGGTGTTCTGGACACAGCTCCCTGGAAAAACTTGCTGAGATATCTAAAGACATTAGTGTCATTGTTTATGCCAGTATTATAATATGCTGTAAAAAAAAGTCTCCTTCTCCGGGCATAGGTCACTGAAATTTTTCGCTACAGACAGGTGGTACCTTGCAGTGAGTTCAAACCTGTTTTCCCTTAAAATACTATTATCTATAGCACGGACCTCTGCTGTTGGGACTTATGGGGTTAAGATGATGATAAAATGGTGAAGTGGGAAAGCAGATGATGCCACAGCATCAGCACAAGTCAATGTATGTATGTGTGTGTGTGTGTGTGTGTGTGTGTATATATATATATATATATGTATATATGTGTGTGTGCGTGTGTGTGTGTGTGTCTGTGTGTTCCTTTAAAACTGAAGGCATTTTATTCTGATCAATATTATTTGTGTATTTTCAGCTGTGAATCACGCAAACATATAGCTATGTATGGTAATTTATGACGGGCCTTTAAAGGTCACAGTTGGCTGTCTAACAACTGACACAACAGCTTCTAGTCCACTTTAAATGACTGCTACCACGGCCAAACTCACTGTAAATCAAAAAGGGGCTACCATGAAATAAGGCCCCACAGTATACAGAGAGCATCTGACAGCAGTGTAAACAATTTGCTCTAAATTCAAAGACTTACCTAAAGTGACACTTACTGACTTTTGCAAGTTATTTAAGGTTATGTCAAAGTCTATATTAAAAACAGAGTCCATTGTAAGTGTGATATCATAAAATGGCTAAAACCAGTCTTAGTATCAATTCAGTCAAGGTGCAGAACAATATTTACCAGCATTAACAGGCCGACAGAAGATAATCATACAGTGATTGAAATGCACATGTCACAGTAGTTGCTAATCTGCCTTTGTCTCAGCAGCAGGAGGTGCTGCTGCTGCTGCTGAGGACATCAGTCTAGCAGCTTCATCTTGGGGCTCCACGGGCCCCTCCCCACCTCTTGCTTCCTCCAACTCCTCCTCTTCCTTCTCCAGGCCCAGTGGAGGCTGTCTTTGTGCCAAAGTGTGCCTGGAGCGCGCTCTGGGCCTTCGAGGGTGGAGGAAGAGAGCAGGGTCCGGCATGGCTGTGGGCTCTGCTGGGCCCATCACTTTTTCTATCGGCACACACTCTCGAGCACGCTCAACTCTTGAGGAAGCCCTTGCACTTTTACGTTTTGGTTTAACCACAGGTGAGGAAGGGGAAGCTCCTGGCAGCATCTGTGAAGAAACAGAGTTCTGCTCAGCACCATACTGAGGCCCCGGATTGCTGGCTCTTGCGAGGAGTCCCTGTCTCTGTTGCATCCGCTGCTGGTGCAGTTTTTGCCTGGCAGCATGCAGCTGGAAGGAGAGGTATGCAGCAGCCTCTGTTTGCTTCTGCAACTCCGTATTAAGGATGGTTGAACAGTGGCTGCGACGTTTAAGCTCCTCCAGAAAATGGCGCTCCTTTTGCTTCAGATTGGCTCTGAGTGCTCCCACCAAAGTTCCTTTGTGAGTCAGCTCCTTACGAAGCTCCCCCAAGGTGCACTCCTGCTCTGCCAAACGATTTTCCACCTCCAGACAGCGAGCCTCCAAGAGCTCCTCTTCCTCCTGCAATTCTGACGCAGACAAGAAATGCAAATTTCAATTATAAATGCAAACAGTTTCAGAACACAGAGGTGTTCCCAAGAGCTATAATTTCACCAATGTGTCCTGGCTCTGCCCTGGGGCCTCCAAGTTGGACACATCCAGAATACCACACCTAGCAGGTGTCCAGGAGAGAATCTAGATCTATGTCCAAACCACCTCAACTGGCTCCTCTCAGTGTGGAGAAGTGGCAACTCTACTGTGAGGCCCTCCTGAAAGACCAAGCTCCTCACCCTATCTCTAAACAAAAGCCCAGCCAACCTTCAGAAGAAACTTTTTTTCTTTTTTTTAATTTTTAAATTTATTTTCTTAAAATAAATAAATAAATTTAAAAATTAATTTTAAAAAAAGAAGAAACTCATTTCCACTGCATGTTCTCTTTCTTTCTGTCAACTATCCAGAACTCATTGCCATAGATAAGGGTGTGAACATGGATTGACCAGTAAGCTGTAAGTTTCAGGTTCAACTCTCTCTTTGCCACAGTAAATCAGTACAACATCCACATGACGCTGCACCAATTCATCTGTCGATCCCCGACCCCCCCCACTTCACACGTGAGCAAGCTCCTGAGATACTTGAACTCCTTTACTTGGGACAGCAACTCATTTCCAACCCAGAGTTGGGACTCTACCCTTTCCCAGCTGAGAACCAGTCTGGGTACAATTCAATTAAGTAAAAGTAATCGAAATGCTTTTTCTACAGCTGCGAGCACTGCAGAAAAACATCAGCACACACAGTTTACACACATATAATGTGTTAATATACATAAATTAGCACCAAAGTGACAGCGTAGTTATCTAAGTTATAAAAGTAAAACTATGCATATGACCAGAGAAGCACAACTCTTACACAAAATCTTATTTTGGCTTGGATCCTCTGAAGCTACACTGCACAAAAAACAATGAAACACTTTGAAAATACATCAGATCTCAATGGGAAAAAATAATGCTGGATATCTATACTGACATGAACTGGGTAATGTCTTAGGAACAAAAGAATGCTGCTTCGTTTGATGGAAATTAAAATTATCAACCTACAGAGGGCTGAATTCAAAGATCCTTGGCCGTTTGATACATTTTGCCCAGATGACGGATGGTGTCTTACGGGATCTCCTCCCAGATCTGGACCAGGGCATCACTGGACAATCTGAGGGCGTCAGATGGACTGAAATATAATGTCCCCGAGATGTTCTAATGGATTTAGGTCAGGCAAGCGCGGGGGCCAGTCAGTGGTATCAATTCCTTTATCCTCCAGGAACTGGCTGCATACCCTCACCACGAGGGCAAGCATTGTTGTGCACCAGGAGGAACCCAGGACCCATTGCACCAGTGTAGGGTCCAGCAGTGGGTCCAAGGATTTCATCCTGATGCCTAATAGTGATCAAGGTGCTCTTGCCTAGCCTGCAGAGGTCTGTGCATCCCTCCATAGATATGCCCTATCACTGACCCACCACTAACCCAGTTATGTGGTCCTAAATCGGACACATATCTGATGTTTCAGTCTGAATGGTCACGTTTCATTTCATCCAACTTTTATGTCAGTGAAGTGCAACAGATGTCCTAAGTCTGCACCGGAGGAGGCAAGACATGGGAAGATCAAATGTAAACAATGGACGAAACAAGCATGGCAGACACTGTTGATGGGGCTAGTCAGTGGACAAAAAGTCAGGTTTACACACACACTGACATGTGCAGCATCCATATTTACTTATGTGAACACAGCGTGCTGCGTGGGATATCACAACTTCTTCCGCACATGCATGTCAGTTCAGGGCAGTAGACTGTTCACAATGGAGTCTGATGGCGGTCGCATTTAAATTATAATGTGAATGACCACGCCAAAAAATCAGATCTAAACAAAAAGTCCTCAGCAGAATTATGACGTGTGTCTCACTTGACATAAAAGTCAGATGAAACGCAAAGTGACACTTCATTGCGATAAACTAAAAAACAAAAAGCAGATGTAAAAAGATTTTAGATTTAACTAAAAATAAGTTTTAGATAAAATGAAAACTCTAAATAAAGATTTATGAACAGAAAACATATTTAGCTTTGTCTTTGTCTATTTAAAGTCCAAAATAAAAGCTCATAGAAATACAAAAATATTTCTAATAACTCCGTTGAGAACGACCATTTTACAGTCGCTCAATCCTCGTGTCATTGCGATAGTGCAAAAACTATGTGATGCAGGACTTTGAATTTTGACACAGTAATAAACCTCCAAGAGATGAGAAACTGATTATATTTTCAACCTATATGAAATTATGGATTTGCCATTGCATGACATTTTCAGTTTTTTGGGGTTTTTTTTTAACAATTTTTACGATATCTCTGTGACTATGCATCAGATCTGCACAAAACACAAACCCAAACTGATTGTGGAATCATACACGATCATGGTGACACCATGTCACGTCTGCTGCCATCGCAGTCAGCTGGTTCTACTGCTGAAACTAGCAAAAAAAAAAGAACATTAGACATACCTCTGTGACTATTCTTCCAATCTAGATGAAATAAAAATGAAATTGATCGTGGGATGATACACTTTCACAGCGATATCCTGCCACCACTGCTGCTCCCAACACCCCACCGCTGCCACAAATCCTTTGTCTGAGCAATAATAATGCAAAATCTATTTGATGTTTTGAATTTTGCTACAGTGATAGGCCTCCATGAGGTCTGGAACTGCTTATATTTTCAGCTAGTTTGAAAATACTGATTGGCCACCAGGTGGTATTTTCTGTAAGATGTTTAGCTTTTTTGCCCTATCTCTGTAACCATTCCTCTGATGTGCACAAAACAAAAAACAAATTGATATGCTTTTATAGTGACAGTAAGTTCTTTTTTAATTTTAACAAACTAATACTGTCCTACTGTATTCCAGTAATGAAGTAAGTGATTTTTAAAGTTTATTAGGGGAAAGTACTTGTGTTATCATGATATTTGTTGTTTTAATATTGCCATGTTATGCATTGTACAGACGGCAGGCTGACTAATGCTCATGTGCAGTATTTATGTGCAGCGGGTGGAGCAGAGAAAAACAGAAGCTACAGATGGCTTAACCTGCTTTATTTCTTAACAACAAGGCACAGTTAATGTTGCTCCGTAAGCATTTATATTCCACACTGTACAAAACATTTGTCCTCACAATACATTCCCACAATAATATAGATTCTACAGTGTCATCAGATCACACTGTCAAAAGCCTCATTACTGATACAAAGTCAGGCTACTATTTGATGCCTTTCCTCTGCCAAGGTCAGGTTTAACATAATATATTGCTTATTGCTTTTTCTCCGTTTGCCTCTATAGACAAGCTCTCTGCTCTTTCATTCCAGTATAATTCCCCACAGGGATGAAAGGGAGGTACAGATAAAAAACCCTGAGTCAGTGCAGTAACCTCCGGGCTTACTGAGCAGGAGATTGCTAGAAGAGCAGGAGATTACATCCACAGAGGGTGGCACTGACCCTCCTGCTCAGAAGGAATCCAGTCTTGTTTTCTGGGTAGGAAAATCCTAATAGGCCACTTGAGGTTCACACTGTGGCATCTTGCATCTTATGGTCTCCACGTGCTTTATCACCCTTGGATTTTTTAAAAATCTGTGTTACTCCTTTTGTTCCTTTTTTTCCTCTTCTTTATTTGTCTTCCAGATTGGATCCTCCGAGGACCGTTAAGTATGAGCTTTCCTGTCGCCCATCACCACACCCAAGCTGAAATCATATGTCAACTATAGACAACCTAACGCAATCTTTATTTCCTTCCATATTCCTCCATGTCTGCAGCCCATCACACTCTGCCACATTTCCTTTTCCCTTAATCGCCTTCCTCTCTCCTTTCACCTCTTCCTCTCTCTTTTCGTTCATGTCTCTCACTCTCAGCAAAATCTGTAAGTGGACACCCCCACTGGGACCTTGAGGAAAAAGGAGAGCTGAAGAAGAAAAAGAGGATGGATCAATTTGCCAGGGTGGGGAGGAGAACACGGGGCTGTGCTGCATGATGGATCAGGGGGATGACCTGCCCTGGATAAAGCAGATGGGAACTAATGGCTAAGTAATGCAGCCAGGCACAACTCCTCCTCCTTACGTTTTACAAGCACACTCACATTTATACAGCTGTTTGACTGCTCTTTCTGGAGTCTTTCTCTAATTCCCTATGACAAAATGGTGTCCATCTCTGCACTGAGCCACCACAAATGACCATCAGCCATGAGCCATGTTGTGGCATGCCTTTCCTACTGTGGCTGTATCTTTACCTTTTGGATGACCTTCACATAGAAGCTACAAATTCTTTTCACATGTAGAAAAAACTAACACAGAAAACACACAGGCACTTTTTACCTAAGGTATTCTCTGTTTATACTTTGCCAGAGACTCTCCACCCCTCTGGGCTGAAGAAATGATGATGATGATGTTGATGATAATGATGATGAGAGAGAAACAGGGGTGGCTGACAAGGATCTATCCCCTGGGGGATGGGTGAGTGGAAGGACAGAGGGATGTGGGAAGAGAGAAAGGGGTCAGCTAGGGGTTGAGGCTGAGCATAGTGAGGGAAAAAAAAGCTTGGAGAGATATAAACACACGCCTGTCTGTGACTTCAAAGCTAAGAAAGATGACAAAAATCCAAATAAATTCAGACACAGCAGAGAGAGGAAGAGTTTATAAAGTGAGTGGATATGAACTCAAACATACCTATTTGACTCCTGCCTGGAGGCTGCGCCTTCAACTCACTTGTCAACTCTGAAAAGTGCAAGAGACAGAGAAAAACAGCAGGAAGAGAAAGAAATCATATTATCAGAGATTAAATATAGACGATCAGGGATGCTGAAGTGTCTTATTCAAGCTGTACGGCTGACATTTTCTGTTTGCTGCTGCTGGTTAACATAACAGATGCTTGATGCAGAACATTCTCAGTGAGCTCGTGCATAATTTATGAAACAAAATCTGAAACTTTACATCAAAGACTGAGTATCAGAGACTGCCACAGTCTGGAGAAAAAACAGCAACAAAAAAAACTTTCTTTACTGTAGCTGTGCAGACACATTTTTCATATTAGCATTTCTCAGTGAAATCAATATATCCTTAAATAAAAACCAGCGGCAGTGCTATCCAGTTCAAGAAACAGTGCAAACTAAACAAAAAACATAAGCTGTGCTGCATTTAATAAAATGTCTGATGAAGCTAAATATCCCTTCATGCTTCATTTGAGAGACTAATTTCAACCCAAAGCTAAAGTTTTAGATTGGGGGACATTAAAAGGTGTTTTTGATTTTATTAGTTAATTCTTTCTTACGGCAAGAAGATTTTCTCGATGTGGTATTTGTGTCCCTTACACAGTGCATATGATTCTATAGATGGCTTTTATATCTTGTATTAGTGTCTCGCCTTTGAATCCACTTCACTTGACCTATAAACAAACAGGCAGATTAGTGGCAGTGGACACTCAGCAGCTTTTCTGGACAATAAAACTCTTTAGATTAAAGCCATTAATGTGTTTTCCTTTTTTTTAAAGATTCAAACCAGTGCAGGAATGAGCCATAGTGGTGTTAGTATTTGTGTGAGATACTCACCTACATGATCAGATTCTGACAAAAATATTAAACAGTATGATTTATGGCATATTTCAGGAAGCTTTCATCTCATATCAGTGCAACACAACACAGGTTCTATAATAATCTTTCAGACTAGTGTAGTCAGTCATTCAGTGGTGTTGGACTGTATTCCTCCATGTGTGAGTGTGTGAGTGTTGGGGGCAGACTGCTGGTTGTCTGAGCTGTCAGTCATCTTGATGGTCATTCGAAGCAGCCTGACTACAGCAGGAAAATCTCCACATTCAGCTTACTGACAACACCACAGCACAGAAATTGTTGTTTGTGTGAATTTACTTTGTTTAATTTTAGAATAACCAGAAAAACTCTTATTCTCTTCAGTTACTCATGTTTATTTAAATTAATAAGTAACATGAGCTCTTTATTATATGCATTATTGAATTTGTCAAAAAATATGACCATAATATTAATAATTTTCCAAAAGAAATATATAAAGATCAGTCTAGAACATCACATGTATTGGTTATTCCTAGTCTTTCTTCTCCTCTTGCTCTCTCTGTCACACCCTTTCTCCTTCCCTCTGCAGTCAGCATACTCTAACACACCCACCCATGCAGCTGGCATGAAGTGAGAAAGAGATGGGGGTGGAGAGGGGAAGAAAAGAGACAGTAGCAAAGAAAGGAAGGAAGAAAGGAAGGAAAGAAAAGGGAAAGGGGCAACGAGGAAGTCCAGACAGAGTAATAGAAAGGCAAACCAAGTGATTGCTGGTTTAGCACTGAACTGGGGAAGACTTCAAGAGCTCTTCTTTTCTAGTTATCATTCTCATTCATAGCTGCCAGAAGCCTTTATCAAATTCATTTACCAGCAGGAAGCCAATTTTTGAAACAACAGTGGAACAATGAAAATGAGGCACTCAGCACATTGCAACATCCTGTGTGTAACATTTTGTAGGTCAGTCTTATCTCCTGCAGCCTGACTGAGTGTTCAAGGTTTTTTGTTTAGTTGATTCAACCTTGAACAGAGCAAAGACATGCGGAAGGACAAACACATACTAATTCTCATAATGCACAATAAACGCATTATATCAGAAAGAGACCTCATTTACAAAAACTGATTGAGCTTGTAGTTCAAGAAGACAGAAGCATGAGTGTCTCTGTGCTGATGAGGAAACTCAAGAGAGTTCAGAACAATAAAAAAGAGGTCAGCAGTGCAAAGGCAGAACTAATATGCACAACAGCATTGTCAGCTCAACCTTGCAATACCCTTCCAGGCTACATATTAGCGAGCTGGAAGCAAACACCTCTGACACCTGCAGACTGCATTTGCCTAGCCATTCTTCATTGCCTCATTTATATTTCTACACCAAAACTGATGAAATCACTTCAAGTTGTACAAGTTATATGTAAAAACTGCAAAGACAATCAAGGACGTTCATGTAAGTTGCCACTGGCTAACGATAAAAATTCCCTGAGTTTTAAGTGGACATACACAGAAAAGTTTTGCATTCTATTATTAAAATTTAATTCTGTAATGCCTATTTCACAAAGTTGACTCCCCCCAAAAAATACATTTTACAAGAAAATATCCACATGAAACAAAAACCACTGGATATATATATGGACAAAAAAATGACAGCTCCACATATTTTCCTTTTCCTCGCTGGTACGGGTATGTATGACTGTTTGATCTTTGCATTAAAAAGAAGTTTGCCTGAAAAACCTTTTTACAGATTTTGCACGCTGGCATGACAGCTTCATAAGACGCTTTAAAGATGCTCAGCAGCAACAGTATATCTTGTGTGTTTTTAGTGAGTGTAGCGTAATTATGTCCCTCTATATTCAATCCCACAGAAACCTCTGAGGAATGTGGAAATTAAAGGCAAAACCAAACTGAAGAGCAGACCAATGACAGCAGCTACCGCTGGAAGATTTATTTGTGTATAGCAGTTCTGGGATAGAAATGTATTTGTTATAAGAAAATGCAGTAAAAGTCATTGGATTCTACTGGTTAACTGTTTTTATTCAAGCAATCTACTGTCTTGTTTGGACTTGGTTCCACATAGAAATATGACTACAGCTCCACATTGGCCAGAAACTATAAAGCTGTAAAAGCCCCATATGACCTACCATTGGCCATTAGAGTAGGAGACAAAAGAAGAGGAGGAAGATGAACTGAAGAAGACAAGTAAATAGGTGGCAATGCTCTCTCTGTTGGTGGTATCATTGCCACACACACACACAGCTGCGCTGACCAGATGTGACATGTTCAAAATG
Source organism: Etroplus canarensis (assembly GCA_015106775.1). Taxonomy (NCBI): domain Eukaryota; kingdom Metazoa; phylum Chordata; class Actinopteri; order Cichliformes; family Cichlidae; genus Etroplus; species Etroplus canarensis. The sequence goes on along the minus strand of VUQH01000824.1, from coordinate 22,695 downwards.
ATGGAGGGGGTCGTTTCCAGCACAACCCTTCCCCCCTGCTCTTTCTCTCCCCCTGTATACAGTCCTTGTCACATGGATTACTAAAGCTATAGGATTAAACACAATAGATATGTCTACATGCATATTTCTACATCTGTCAATTAATGTGTGTATTCATGTATTGGGGACAAAAATCTGTTCACATAACTGGACTCATGTCCCATCCAGTGACGATCTATTTTGGGTTTTTAGGTTAGAATTATTCATGGGTTAAGTGGTTAGACAGAGATAAAATCATCCACATAAGGAGGATAATACCACTGTGTGTGTTTTCATGTGCAGCTGCATGCTTGATTAAATGGAAGGCACATCCATTAGGAACCAAACAGGAAATGATGCAATCTACAGGAATTGTTGAATGACATCACCATGTAACCATTGTCTAGCACTGACTGGTGCTGCAGAAACACTTGAGATGAACAATGAGGGCCCCACACACACACACACACACACACACACACACACACACACACACACATGCACACACTGGTGTTTGCTTAACTGACTGTGTCTCCCTCAGAATTTAATATTCAAAAAGTAAAGTGAAATCAGTACAAATTAGCTTCAGATTATTTAAAGCTCCACCGGGACATAATCAGAATATCTGAGTGCATGCTTGATGTTTTTTCTAAGGTTAAAAACCCATTTAAAAGAGCCAATGGAGATGTTGAGGCTGTTATCCAAAATCTCTGTAAATCCTTACGGCGGGGGTAAAAGGTCAATGAGATTGGTTCTTTCAGATTAATAAAGAGCTGCAGCAGATAAAAAAGAAAATGTGAGCAATGATTAAAGACGATTAGAAAAGGGGGATCCTTCACTTAAATGGGAACTCAGAGGAGCTCAAATGATTACTGACTCAAAATTTACCAAGAGGTGTTCTGATAATCAAAGAATTCAGTAACGTTTGAAGCAAAAAAAAAGCCTAACTTTACCTGAGTCTGACTCATGTGAGGGCTTGGTGTAAAGATCACTGGAGGATTTTTAAACAATAAAAACCCTATGTACTCTAGCAAAATATATTCCTAAAGCTTATCTTTCTATAAATTAACAAAAGTCATTACATATATAGTAAAAATTCCACAAGAAAAGTGGTTTAAAGAAGTCAGAAGGCATCTTCTCTGGGTTATATGGTAACTGTTTTGAGTGATTTCAGTGTAAATTATCGGGTCACATAAAATTTTTAGGGCTTTCTTACGCGCACAGCAGTAGCAGCAGCAGAACCCCTTACCTGAACATCGTTTTTGCAGGGAGAGGATCTCCAGGTGAAGACCATGGAGCATGGTGAGGTGCTCCTTCCTGAGGAACAACATGCTCCTCTCCACACTCTCTATCTGCTGAGAGAAGCTCCTCTCATCACCCATGGCTGAGTCTAGAAAGACAAGAGGGATGGAAAAAGACTGAGGGGGAACGAGAGAATCCGTGTTTACTCCAGCATGCACCTGTCTTCAGGACACAAACTTATAAATTCATATTACACTGAACAGCTGCAGGGGCTAAATGTAAGTAACTTCAGTGCATGTTGCGATAAGGTATTAATAACTAGAGGAATAAACATTGATGGAAACTTCCCGTCAAAACGCAGCCAGATAGATAATCTCGACAGGCTTTTCATTAGATAATAAAGAAGTGTCTCTGCTTACCTTTAAATTGATGTCAAGTATCAAAATTTCAAAATGTGATTTTCTAGTGTTATAAAAACGTCCTCATATCGGGGCATGCTGGCCTCCAGTGCTGGTCCAAATCCTGCAGGCTGCGGCATTCGCCCAAAGACATTTTATCTGAAGCGTTAAAGTGCTTTTCAGCAGCATGTGACGCCGTTTGATTAGAAGAAGAGGAAGAGGAGGAGGAGGAAGAGGCTGGATGGGTGCGTAAAACTGCAAAACGGTGCATGGCACCGACGATCCTCCGACAGCTAAAAACCCTCCTCGCCGCAACAGCTGCGTCGACCGTCAGCAGGAAGACGCCGCTGATGTGAAGACAGACGAGAAACGTGCGCAGTCCATTTTCAACATGCGCACCTTTCCTCCGCTTCCACCGACTGAGGCGTCAAGCTGCTGGGCGAGCAGCGAGATGAAGATGACGATGAAAACAAGCCACCGTGGTCAGAACACGCGAGAGCATCGTACGACGGGGACGGTCTGACAGCTGATTGGATGGCTTTGCGTCGACGCCGTGGAGGATCGATACGCAGCTCGGGGAAGTAAAGGAACAAGATGATAATGTTTCGTTTAGATGAGGAAAAAGAAATAATGGAAGTTAAGGTCGAGCTGTTTATTTTAGGGCTTTGCGCACTTTGATGGAGCGAGCGCGATTCCAGCACCATGGACAGAGATACAGGAGGGATGCTGCGCTGGTTCTCAACCTGCGGTCTGCGGACCTCATTAGGACTTTTCAGGAGTTATTTGGTGCGCAAGGAAGGCGACCGAAAGTGCATAACACGGCCTGTTATTGCAGTCTGTAAGCAATAATCGGAAAATTGCAGAAAAATATCAGTACAGTACAGTGTGGGTTCAGTTCAGTAAGTTTCCCACAGTACGTTTTCCACAAGATTTCACAGAGTATATCCAGAGAGTTCCAGATGGTTTGTAAAGAGTCCACAGACGGGCTGGAGAGTGGGCCAGGCTTATTTATTGGTGAGCCTGGACAGGCAGCTAGCACTGGAAAATGCAGCAGAGAAACAAGGTAAGTATTCCGAAGCAACACGAAGAACATGAACTGGTGGCCAAGCTCAATACACTGGGTAACTAATACTCCAGCCGGAAGAGAATGAACACCTCAGGCTTAAATACTGCAGTGACCGTAACTGCAAACAGGTGTGCCAGCCCAGCTCCATCCATGTCATGCCCACTCCTAGAAACTAAGCTTAGTTATTGCACACCCTACCAATCCAAGACAGAAGAGAAAAAGACAGAGTACAAGGGAGAAATATAGAGGTAGGTAAGTACCTGAAGGCAAGGGGAACATGACAGTCCCTGGATCAACCTCATCACTTTGCAAGAGTCATAGGAAGAAGTGAATGCTACAAAATACCTGAACAAGAAAGTACAATGGTAATTAATACAGAAAAGTAACCTCAGCCATTTTCTTCTGATGAGGTGCAATTTGTGGCAATGTGTTTTCCAAATGTCAATGATCATTTCTTGATTCTTACTACAAACATCTTCTAAACACTAAATCAGATTGCAAAGTGTATTTTGTTGAGATCATTTTACTGTTAGGACCCTAATGTCCTTTAAAGCCCTTTGTCCTGGAGGTATCACATTAAACAATACTTTCAAATAAAAACCTTAAAACTCCAATTTTCATGATTTCAAATATTATGTTGAGTTTAAGATGCCCATTCTCACCAAACCATGCTGACTCCAGACCTGACAACATACCTGTAAAATACATTTCTGGCAGATGTTACACATATTTCAATGTCCAAATTACAAACTTTGACTGAACTGCAAATGTCTTTCTATTGTTTCTGATTATCAGCAACTGAGCACTGCTCTGAAATGCAACTCATTTGACACGCTTTAGTAAAATGGTGCTGAAGGTCATTGAGGTTTGCACAAAGGTTTAAGAGTTATTATTATGTAGAATGAAGCAGCAAATTTCAAGATGATTTACAATGCTATGAAATACTTTGGGTACTCGACGTCTTCAGTTACGGTACTTGGTACTTCTACGCCATTACATGTGTCTGTATATGGCCATACCTTGTTTAAAGTGCATATAGTTCTGTTTTTAACGTTTAACACTGTGTGCTTATGTGACATATTGCACTTTTTTCATATAAGTTCATTTATTTTCATTTCATATAACTATATTTACTATTTTACTGTTTGAGTGTGTCCCCTGTAGCGTAGTGGTTTGCGCATTTGCCTCACAAGTGAAAGATCCCTGGTTTGATTCCAGGTGGGGACACAAGCTCCTCTCACCATGGAGGGTTGCATCTGGTGTTAAACCTCTCCCAGATTAATCTGCTGTGGCAGTGCCTTGGTGGAGAATACAAGAGAAGAGCTAAAAGGTATATTCACTGTTTTAACTTTGAGTGGGACATTACACTTTTTCATATAGGTTTATACAGTTTCATTTTCCTATCTAAATACATTTATATTTAATGGAGCATCTGTAAAGCAAGCAATCCCCCACCACTGGGATAAATAAAGGATTCTGCTAATGATGATGGTAATAATGACAACATTTCAACATGCTGCCAGTAGTGGAGCAGAGCCAGTTATGCACTGGGTTGTAACCAGTCCACATTTTGACAGGTTTAGGAACCAATTTGTGTAGTGTTACTCACAGAAGTTGGGTTCATTTCTGAGGGAAGAAAATTTAGATGAACAAAATCTGTGAAGTGCAGTTGTCAGTCAGTGGAAAATTCTTGATTTCAGCTTTGGTGCCCAGAAATTTTGTGATGCCTCTCCCACTTTTCCATCCCTTCCATCCATGTCTCTCTCACACATTCTCTCGATCAGATTGAAAATGGGATAAAAAGATATTGAAATATTTATTTTTTTCTAAAAGAAGTGAATGTAAATGGAGGCTTTATAAAACAATGAGCAATGCTTGCCCACTTGAGAGCACTAAGATTGACACTCCAGATCTCAACCTGTAACACTGGGCTTCTTCTTTACAACTCTAATAATAATCCCAAATCTGCAGATGAACAAAAAAAACCCCACAACAATAATTTCTTTGATCTTTATTATCACATTAAACAAATGACATTATATAAACATATAAATTGGAAATTTAATTACAAAATTTTTGCCAAAAAATGAAAAAATAAAACTGTTATATTTACACCGTTATATGCAACAGTTTGGTGTGTCCGAGAAAGGATGATTCTGCTTTCAGAGCCTAAAACTAGTCTTAATTGCTTTAATACAGTATTTCAGTTTATTCTTAAGTGCTTATAAGCTGCACAGTGCCAGTAATCTCCACTGTTATCATTTCAGTAGAATGAAGTTCACAAATTAATAAACAAGGACATATTGATAGAGTAATTATAATTTGTGGGTTCTGGTAAATATAGTGGTCTTTATTCATTCTGTATTATTGGAACTATTTAACAAAAGGAGTCAAAACACATTAACATTGCATCTACATCCTATATAAAACATTATCTTGAGGCCTGGAGACAGTCATTTTTGGAAATCAAAGTCATACAGCTGGTCTAAAGGCAGAAACAGTGCAGAGAGAGGTACAATAGCTTGTTTTTTCCCCATCATTAGGGTGTTGATATGAGGCAGCATCTGGACTTGGCTGCTAAGTTGGATCCCAATTCATTAAAGCACATGGCAATATGATAAAAAAAGGCGTACATGCAAAATTTCAATAACATTACAGCCTTATACAACACATTCACAACTGTAAGCTTGCTTGTTAGAGAGAACTTCAATTGGTATCAGTTGTCTTCACTACAACAACAAAGCTGCCCTTAAAAAGAAAAAAAAGAAGCAAATCAAACATTCAAAACAGGAAATTCAAAGGGGGCATAAAAAGGCTGGAAATCAGCCATAACAATAATTCAAACTTTTCTGTGTTCTCCCAAACAATTTACAATTTGGGCTTCAAGGTTTCCTCTGAACACACACTGAACATGTTGCTGTGTTTCTAATGGGGCTGGACAGCCTGGTTTTAGGGCTTGAAAATACAGATTCAAGCTGAGATGACTAAAGGCTTCCCACATACTGGGGAAAGGGAACTGCATATGGAGAAACAAAAAAGTGGCTAAAAATGTCCAACATTGTGACTCAACAGTCATATCACATCCACTATAATCAACAGGAAAACTCATTGAACACTGTGTTAAACCACAACTTGTTTTTAGTACAAATAAATTACAAAATTATACAATAAACATATAAAAAAATGATTATACACAAAAATACAACAATGCAAAACAAACAAAAAATGGAATCAAAACCGTAGAAGGGCTATAACGCTATGAGTCGAGGTGGAAGAGTCTGCAGTTGTGCAGTTGTGTGTAACAGTTTGCTGTATTCACAGATTTCAGATCTCAGGAATATCTTTGCATCTACCATGCTCACTAGCAACTTTAAACTAAAGTCTTTTACAAAATAAAAGCATCTCTGGTGGTCTTGGCAGGGCTGAAGTCACTGAGGTGAAGAGTAGCAATATGCCATCCTCCATGTGCTAAATGAAGAATGCCAGTTCCTGCCTGTCTGAAAGCTCCTACTGCAGACTGTACACGGCACAGTGCACTTTAGAAATATATACAAATTAATAATGGCAGTTGGTAATACACAACTATCTACATCATTTATGTTGCTTTGTTTTCCTTTCATTTCACAGGGTTCAAGTTTAATTATATGAATCTTGCAGAAGGTGATTAGTGATTGCAGACTGGGAGGACTTTCTCCCACTTCTCATTGTGATTGATCCATGAACCGATCAAGTCAAGATTTTTTGTTTTGTTCCTCTGAAGTTTAATAACACAAAGACCTAATGGGTTGACAGATCTGAATGGCACAAGCTGTCTTAAGTACCAGGATTAGATTGTGTAATTCTAATTAATGCAAAGCCTCCTACGACTCCCTGGATGTTTAATACAGCAAAGGATAAAACTGGCATAACTTTTTGTGCCAAAGCTAAATATACTACTTAGCATTCATTAATCATTATTCTTTCCTTAAGCAAAGCTGAGCGTTTGCTAGATTTTTAATAGGTGAAAATTTTCTTGTATTTCTGTATTTTTATTTTTTTTTTGCTAATAGGAAACAACCTGCCAATCACTGACAGCAAAGTGTGTGTTAGGAAGAGGCAAAGAACTGCTGTGAGTTCTCTGAGGTAGCAGGTGGTTTTTAGCTGAGAAGATTTGGTGGGAAAGACATTCACCTCTGCATTGCAAGTGTTAAACAGTGAGAGGGCTTGGACTCTTAGACACTGGAAAAAAATACCCTTAGTGAGATTGTAACTCATAACAGCATAATGTGTATATAACTTATGTTTAGCTTGATTTTTATATATGAATAAAAGATTATTGTTCTAAAATAAGATTTTATGCATTTCTGTTTCCACGGGCTGAGTGCATGGACGTGAGAGGGTTCAGTGTGTCTTCATTTATGATGAGCTACACTTTCAGGATTGATTTCACTGGAACACCCTTGGGGACAGTAAGGCGTTAGGTGTCATTTTTACAAGGCCTTCAGTTGTTCTTGCAAAAAAACTGAAGAAAAAACTGCAGCTGCTAGGTAAATGGATCTGTGGTCAGTGTTCAAAGTGAGAGGCCATTTGATTACACATCTGCGATGTAGGAGCGATACAGATCTCTGTTTCTCAGCTATAACTATTTTAAACACAGGCAAAACGGTACCAAATTTCAGCCACAGAGTGTTATTATAGCACAATGAGCGTGTTTTTGAATCAAATCCTTCTCTTTATTCCCTCATCTCTACATGTCCTTCTCTTTCTTGGCCTCCCGAGTGCTGCTCTTTAAAAAGTCGCTCCTGAGCAGCCGACAAAACAGGACGATGTTCATGGCCGTCATGATGGCCATACCCACGCTGCCCAGAGTATAGGCCATTAGTGGCACCTTGTCCCTGTTGAGCACCAGCCATCGGGTCATCCAGGCTAGTGTGTTGATACGGAAGACCACGTATGTGCCCAGGTTGATCATGCTGTTGACGCGGTACAGTGTGTGAGTGGCCACATTGGCCATGCGCAGGATCTGCCTGAGATGGAGAAACACTGAATTTATCTCCACAAACAAGGCCACCACGGCGAAGCCCACGTATCGGCATGACACCACGGCGAGGCCAAAACAGGTGATCACCTATAGGAGGAGAACAAGGACAGAAGACAGGAGGAGGAATGTTAAAATGGTTGAGGCAGAGAATAAGAGCAATAAGTACTACGACTACAAATACTTCTAACATTGCAATTATTACTCTTTATCTGCGACTCTTTCCCTTCAATGAGTTAATTAATAGAAGTGAAAAAGGTACACAGACATTAGGAAACATAACAGAAAATGGCAAAAACAACAAAAAAGAGCAACAAAAAAAAAATTATATTTACTTTCATACATTCATAATGCCAGGGCTTGTGTTATGCAGGTGAAGATATTGAATAATATGAATTTCTTAAAAGCTCCTGTTCGTTCTTCCAGAACACAATAAAAAGTGAACAAACTATTTTTTATTACAACTGATTCAAACTTTTTAACTGACTCAGCAGAAAAAAAATGCAACTGGTGTCTGAGGTCACCTCCCATGGACATGCCTGAAACAAGTCACCTACGAGATGTCCAGGAGGCATCCTGGTCAGATGCCCAAAACAAGTCCACTGGCTCCTTTCAAAGAGTAGCTGTACTACTCTGGCAGAGCTCCTCCCACCATCACTAAGGGAGAGCCCAGTGCTACAATCTCTTATATTTATGTTTTTTTTTATATTTACTGAACGGGTGCCTGTAATGTGAGAAATTTCTCCCTGGGATTGATAAAGTATTCTGATTCTGAGACATGAAAGCAGCTCATTCAAAATGCTTGCATCTGTGATCTTGCTCTTTTGGTCACGAAGCTTGTGGCCATAGGTGAGGGCAGTAAGGCACTTTCATGCTCAGCTTTTTCTTTAGCGCAGTAGGCCGGAACAGCATTTGCATTACTGCAGAAATTGATCTAATCTGTCAGTCTGTGTCTATAATGTTTAAACTCATAATTAAATGATTGAGGTTGTGCTAATAATTTATCTGATTAAAATATATTATTCTTATAATTTCCTTTAAAAAATGTCAAGTGGGAACATGTTCTCCGTTTCATAATGAATCACATTTGGTAATATGAAGTACACACACCTTCTGTTATTTTCTCATCCCATCAGGTGATTCACTGAGGTGGTTATATAAACTCAAGTTACATACTGATCTTTCAATTTAAACCTTTGCAGCTCTTATGCTTCCCCTTATGACAGCATTTTACTTAACAACCATGTAAAAGGTCACCCCTTCCACATGTTATTACTGCTGAGCAGTGCTTATGAAAGTCTGTGATGTAACCGACACACAAACTCCACATGGTGGCAGCAAAGTCCTTCAGAACCAATCCGACAACTCCACAAAGCCTTTCTGCTGGAGATACACCGAAGAGTTAATAACAGAAAGCATCTGATGTTGTGACAGAAAGGAAAGCTGCTGTTCAAACTTTTCCCAGCAGCGGTGTCTCAGGTATAAAATCCTGAAGACAGAAGTGTATTTATACTCAAATCAGCTGTTCAGCCAGCTCTCCACACGAGCCAGCACCACATTCATCAGCCTCAACTTCAGAGAAGTAGAACCAAGTCTTTAGATAATTATTCCAGGTCATGGGATAGTGTGACCTTTACCAACAGTTATGGGTCTGCCGAAAACACATCTCGTGTTTACATTTGTCGGTGTCATGTGATGACGCTACGGCAGGAAAAAGTCATGTGACACATTCTTGTATGTTAGGCAAGAAAACATGTGAGGGTCAACGGTACCCAAGTGCACATGCTACATTATTGCAGATATGCAATTTAAAAGAAGTCAAATTCAGAAAGTTCTCTTCACCAGACATGTTTCATTTCCTGCGAAAAAATTCCATAAACAAGCCCATTGAGCTGCAGGGTTTTTCCTACAGAGGAATTTGTAGTGCCTCAGTTTTCATTTGAACAATGAAAGATAATTTCTGCATTTCCCCCTGACTCACTCACTCAGTCAGTCACACAAACACAGCAGGTAAACACAGTACAAATCAAACTCTTTCTGTTCTTAGCTCATAATGATAGTATTGACGGACAATGATGCCAGTTGACAATGAAAGCACTGTATTTAGCTACCTGCAGCCTCATCAAAGACAGCTATGTCAACAGGACACAAGTTTTTAAGACAAATGAAAGCAACATACAAAAAACACACACAGGTGAGATCACACTGCAGCAGTGGCCGGTCACCACCCTGTGACATTCCTCTGTGGTAGGACAGGGGTCACACAGACACTGACTCCAAAAATCCTGAATAAACAAAGTGTGTAAAGACACCTTGTCAAAGTTATTGAGGCAGGCAGCAACAAAGCAGTGGCTTAACCAAGCAATTCAGTAACTCATGGCCTGGAAAATAGGACTGAAATAACAGACTGAAGTAATCAGAAATCCATGTCATGCTGAATGACAACATGCTCTGTTTTCAGCTCTTAGATCCTCCACAAAAGGTGACAGATGTAATGGCTGACAACCAAGAACCAACTGCAAAACAAACGAGAGCAAGAACGGAAAGAACAGATTCTTATTTAAAAACACGGGATATAACCTGCACCAGGTGACTAATTCACTGGCTGGTCAGTACCAATAAAACTGACATAAAGATGAATAAGACACATGCAAATCTTTATATACATGAACCCTTTAACAAACCCTCAATCTCACAGTTAATTCAAATCAAGAGGAAATTGCAGGGGCTGAAAAAAAATTAAACACGTAAATGAAAAACTGCAGGTTTTGAGTCTGTCCCCATAGACTCCCCTGTTAAAATACCCAAGTTTATAAACATGTTTACAGCATGGTAGATAAACAGTTTTGGCCTCTATGGATAGTTTCTCCTTCAATAACAACTTTATAATGCATGACCCATCTCTTAAGATACTGTTGATTGCCTCTTCCACACCACGTATTTAGAGTTTCCATGAACAGCTACCAAACTCAAACAGACAAGCTTCTGGCTCTCTATTTGTCAGGAAGTAACAGGAAAGGGGCCACATCTTAAGGAACCATTTATTTGTGAATTGTCCAATTACTTTCAAGCCCAAATCTTTAATGCAATATTTTTGTTAAACCTCTTGAAATACAGAACAAAGAAACTATTTTTATTAATAAATGATGCAAACACTGTGTTCATTTTCTCACAATTTCTTCAGTAGGAACAATATGGTGGAGGGTAGTTTTTGTCCTATTCAGAAAAACATCCTGGTTTGACATTAAGAAGTGTTTGGACCCTTATCTCTTAAAAAGACAACCATGCACTCTGCTTAACTTGTGTAAGCACCCACATGTCCACAAACACATAAGGCCAGAATATGATTACAACACAGCAACCAGTGGTTTTTAGCCAGGCTCCTCTAAAGTCTAATCTGATATAGGTAGATAAAGTGTGCCAGAACACGATCTATGTAGGTCAAAACAAACCCTTATACAATCCAGCGATAAGGTGAAACATCATAACCCTCCTACTCCTGAGGTTACCTAAAGAGGAAATGCACGCCTCTCTACTTTTATGGTGGTTGGCTTTTTTATTGGTGTTTGTCCACATTCTTTCAGCCAGTGACAGTTGTTCGTTATCCAATCTTAATATGAACACTGATAGTAAAATGACTTATAGGGCCACAAACCATTTTCACTTGAGTAACACTACCTTGTCAAGGCTACTCAAAGTAAATGTGTAAGTGATGAATCATAAAAGCCACATGTACACAAGTGCAGCCGGAGAGAGTAAAAGTGACCAGTTTGGGGTGAATATTGGTAAGATTTCATTTACTCCAGTGCCATTATTGGTTCTCTTAAAGGTCAGAGTCTTTATCCAACTATTTATTTGAGTCTAAGAAAAAAAATGTGACTCCAGTGTGTTTTAATATTGTTCTTTTGCAATTTACAGGTGCAAGAAAAACATGCCTGCATTGATATAAGGGGCAGCTAAGCTTAGAGTTAAATAATTCTGGTGGTGATTCAGTCCCAAAATGGCTGATCAGCCACCAGATACCAGAAACTAGCCAAAAATGCACAGGGTGAGGCCCTTTCGTTTTGATGCAGGCCAACCCTCATTTCCAGTGCTGTGGAGGGAGACTCCCAGTAATCCCTCCACCATTCCCTGGGTCTGTCATAATGGAATGGATTCAGGATTAGCTGGATTTGCCACACTAAGCTCTGCTGTAGCACATCTTTCACATACAGAAGCAGAGCTAGTAGTGTCCAGCTTCAGTGGTACCACAGGAACACAACACATATGACCCCCAATCACATCCACATGGATACCAAGATTTTAAACACAGTGAAAAGATCATAAATTTGATTTGAAATAAACATATACTAGTACCAAATCACATTGCTGTGCCCTGGTTTACTGTGGTTTACACATTTGTCTCATGTGTAAAAGGTCCCTGGTTCACAACTGGAAGAAGACAAACACAGATACGTGGGAGGAGTTTGCCAGATGCCTTTCTTGGCACAGTGTGTGCCAAATCGCACAAGCAGATTCATGCGCTGTGGTGATTCCTTGGGGAAAAAAAACAGATGCTGACAGTATCTGGTACAAAATTACATTGCTAGATTTATGTAATTTTTCATGATTCAGGTATAAACACTGGCAAAAGGCCTGGTATTAATATTACAGATGTGGTTTTGAAGTTAGAAACAAAACATATGCCAACTATTTAAAAAAGATTTTGTAGCATGACCAAAACTTTCAGAAAAGTTACTAAAACTTGACGGCAAAGTGTTTTGCCCGCTGTTTCTAAGATGAATAATGAACTTTAAGTTTCATTCTGAAGTTATTAAAATGCTCAGTTTAGTTTTAGTTTTCGAGGCAGTTTAAACTTTATTTGCATAAGAACAATTATATATAATTAAAAACTCCAAAACAACCATTACAATTGCTGTAGCGAGCTCGTTCTACCAAGCTCAAAAAAGAACTTGCATATTTAACTTAACAACTAAAAAATTGTTTCCAGAGTTATAATAGTTTTGCATTTTCTAATTAATTTTGATTTTATTTAGAGTTTCTGTTTTGAATTCAGTTTAGTTTCAGTTAGTTTCCAGAGTGGGTTTGCTTGTTTTAGTTGTTTTTATTAGTTTCAGTGTTAGTTTTCTTAATTATCATAATATGGATGGTATTTGTCAGGGGAAGATTTAAGATAATTAAGTCAGAAATTACAATACAAACAACACGTTGTGAAGGCAGATGAGTTATAATCATGTAGACACCCTGAGTCTCAATAAACAGATGCACCAAAGCCTCATCAGACAGACTGACTGACCAAATTTAATCCAAATGACAAAGCCCACAATGTTGTTTTAGTTAGTTTTGATTTTTCTCAGAGGTCTAGTTTTTATTTCAGTCAACTTAAATTATTTTTCTCAGGTAGTTTTAGTTTTGTTTTAGTTTACATAATAACCTTGTTTCATACAGCTTGTTTGCAATAACTTAAACAACCTATATTATTACCACCTCTATAAAACTGAAAAACAAAAGAGGATGAGAGTATGTTATTGCATTTTCTCCCTGTGGGCTCAATTAGATGTGCTCTAGACCCTGTTGAGGGACCTTTGTCTTGTTCTGATTTCAGGGGGAAACACTGGGTGCATGGGTTTGTAGGTAAGAAAAGTAAATTATGGTGAAAAAAGATGGCGACAACTAATCAGAAAAGAACCTCCACTGTTAATAAAAACACCTTCCCTAATCCTGAATTTGAACCTGGAAACATTGCGGGAAAGGAAAGAGAGCAACTAGAAAGTGGAGTTAAGTTCACACAATAAGTGTGTAAAGATATTTGTGCCTGAAGCACTAAAGGAAACCCGTATAAGCTAGCAAGGTTATGCTGACTAGAACCCTGGGAGCAGATAAAGCTGGTGAAAGAGGACATTTCTATTATCTTCAGTCAAACATCATTGCAAAGATAGGCAACACCTAAAATTTGGGACAAGGGTTAATAAAGATTTCCATGTCAAACCAGTTCTCTAAATAGCTCATTGGATGACTCAGTCAGAGGAGAACTTCAGGTTTGAAACATTAGTAATTCTGTTTGTACAAGGTGACTGCTGAATGGTAAAGGCAGTGTTGCACCTCGTGGGTTAATGACGTCCTTCACCTTCCTTCATTACCAGTTTGTGCGTATGAGAGCGCAAGAGAGAGAGAGATGTCCGCAGACATAGAAAAAGCCTCCACTAAAAAAGAAATTTTAAAAAATGCTACATCTCTTGCTGGCAGACATGCTCTAAAAAGGTTGGTGGAGAGGGTAGGTAGGAGTTGGGTGGGTGAGTGAGGAGGTGCTTCAACACCTAGCAACCCCTCTCTCAACTCAAATGCACCTGTGTTAGTGTTTGCCATATAATAATCCTGTTAAATAAACACAGGTGCATGTTATTTTATTGACTGCTTACTGCTCTATGTTAATAAATACATATGTACCATTCCCCTTCCTCTTAAGATATAAGCACATAACACGGTTAGAGTTACAGTCCTTTAATGGACAGGCAGCGCTTCACTAATGCAAGTCAGACGGGGGTGGGAAATGGCCAAGTGAAGCTGATTGAGAGGAAACTACAAGGAAGATCAATGTAGAGATGCTAGCAAGCTGTTAATGGTAAATGGTGTCTACTTATATAGCGCTTTTATCACCTTATTTCTAAGGCCCAAAGCGCTTTACAGTTACACTCACTCACCCATTCACACACACATTCATACACCGATGGCAGCAGAGCTGCCATGCAAGGCGCTAACCAGGCCATCAGGAGCAACGTGGGGTTAAGTGTCTTGCCCAAGGACACATCGACACATGGGCCGGCAGAGTGGGAATCGAACCTGCGATCAACTGACCACGGCCGCCCCGTGGCGCAGAGGTAGAACGGTCCAGGTATACCAGCTGTGGGGTGATGAAGAGAAGAAGCTAGAAAACATGACCATGACATGCTAATGATCGCACACACATCCACAGTTTGAAGAGACACACAGGCCTGTCTAGAGGGCTGAGACATCCAGCTCATAACTGCTATCATGTGACATGTGTTAACTCTGCTCAGCTGACAGCATCTGGCTGGGAAAGTGCAGGAAATGCAATATCAAATATTTAGGGTAAATTTGATAAATAAATAATGTGACTATTGATTTGTAACTGTGCATGTGTCATTTCAAGAGCAAACTATGGACCATCAGGATGGGGCTCATTAATTGGTCAGTTTTGGTGAAGTAGACGTGCATGTGACCACACAGCCAGCCTCCTGGTACCAAGTCTGTGTGACGTCCAAAAATATAGAGACACTAATAGCTGAATTTACAGCTAGCACGTGATCATCATGTGTGCTGCCTCCTGCATGTTATACCCACATAAATCCCACATATTTCCAGGAGTGAGAATGCAGCTAAAGGCCAGCCTTTCATGTTTGCTACATGTAAGAAAAGATGTCTTCGGGTGATCCTGATACTTCTGAAGCTCTTGTGTGAAAACCACTTTGACACCTTAAGGTTTCAGGAACTGTCTGTGAAGGAATGAGCAGCGGTTTGCACTACTTTCAGTGGGCTATAGGCCTCATCAGTTACCTAACTTCTGTCCACAGTGGCAAAGCATTTGAGAAAAACTCTTGGATCCAATTTGCAGTTGTGCATGTTTTTCTTTTTATCTTGGATTTTAAAACAAGACAGAAAAGATTTCTCAAAGCGCTGCACCATGTGTCCAAAATCCCACATTGTAGATAATATACTCAGTATATGCTCAACCTACTTTTGTGTGAGCGATATGTAAACTCAGCCACTTTATTAGGTACGCCTGTTTAACTGCTCCTTAATGCAAATATTTAGTAAGTCAAATCACATGGCAGCAACTCAATGCATTTAGGCATGTAGACATGGTCAAAATGACCTGTTGAAGTGATGCTGAGCATCAGAATGGGAAAGAAAGGTGATTTAAGTGACTTTGAAAGTGGCATGGTTGTTGATGCCAGATGGGCTCAAATGAGTATTTCAGAAACTGCTGATCTACAGGGATTTTCCTGCACAACCATCTCTAGATTTTACTGAGAGTGATCCAAAAAAAGAAAAAGAAAAAAAAACAGTGAGTGGCAGACGCCAGAGAACCCAAATAACAGCTCATTAAAACCAAGGTATGTAAAAGAGCATCTCTAAATACAGAACCTGTCAAAACCTCAGGGAGATGGGCTACAGCAGCAGAAGACAACACTGGGTGCCACTCCTGACAGCTAAAAACTGGAAACTAAGAAAACAGTTTGCACTGGCTCACCAAATTTATAGAATAGAAGGTAAGAAAAATGCTAACTGGTCTGATGAGTATTGGTTTCTGCTGGGACATTTAGGTGGTAGGGTCAGAATTTGGCAAAAACAACATGAAAGCATGGATCCATTGCACCTTGAATCAACTTTTCAAGATGTTGGTGGTGGTGCAATGGTGTGGAGGATATTTTCTTGGCACAGTTTGGGCCTCATAGTACTGGCTGAACATCATTTTAATTCTACAGCCTACCTGAGTCTTGTTGCTGATCAAGTCCATCCCTTTATGATCACAGTGTAGCCATCTTCTGATGGCTTATTTCAACAGGATAACACAAATCATCTCAAACTGGTTTATTGAACATGACAGTGAGTTCACTGTACTCAAATGACCTCCACAGTCACCAGATCTCAATTCAATAGAGCACCTTTGGAATGTGGTGGAATGGGAGATACAGATCTGAAAAATCTGCACCAACTACATAATGCCATCATTTTGATATGGCACAAATTTCTCTGAGGAATGTTTAAAGCATCTTGTTGAATCTATGTTATGAGTAATTAAGGAAGTTCTGAAAACAAAAAGGGGCCAATCTGGTACTAACAAGGCATACCTAAGGAAGTGACTGGTAAGTGTTTATCTTTTTGGACATAGGTCTGAAAAGGAAGTCAATGCATACGTACCTTAAACCTGTATTCCTTCTAATGGCCAGAAGTTGGCAACTCCTCCGGTTGCAAAAAATATCTGATTGTGTAAGTGTCTATAGGGTAAAATTACCCTTTTGCTCACTTGATTTGTGACTTCAGAAAACGCCTTCCTGATGAGTTTATGGTCTCAGCTGCTCTCTCCCAGTGTTATATAAAACAACATGATTGTTTAGTTAATAAGGGTGCTCATCAGAGCCAAAGAGAGGCAATAAAGCAGGGTATGCTTTAGGGTCAGTTTATCTTCAGATTACTGTCACAAGTCGCTACCCTATGAGTGTCCATCAGCAAAAGCACTCATACATGAAAATACTTAAGAGTTACTGTCATCAGTGCCCAGCTGATCAATTCATTTTATTTCAATTTTATTTACACAGCGACAATTAACAACAAACGTCACCTCAAGGCACTTTACATTGTAAGGTAAAGACCCTTACCTTACCCTTTTAACAGAAAGAGACCTCCGTGAGAACCAGGCTCAGGGAGGGGCAGCCATCTGTCTTGATCGGTTAGGATAATGGGAAAGAGAAGAGGGAAAGGAAAGCAAAGAGAGACTACAGGAGAGAGAAAACAAAAATTTAATGACATGCAACAGTAGCAAATAAGTGCATGGGGAATGAAAAGAGATGGGTGGAGAAGAAATGCCCAGCACATCATAAGAAGCCCCCCAGCTGCCTAAGCCTATTGCAGCATAACTAAGCCCCAACTACAAGCTTTCTCAAAATGAAAGTTTAAAGCCTAATCTTAAGTGCAGAGAAGGTGTCTGTCTCTTGAATACAAACTGGAAGCTGGTTCCACAGGAGAGGGGCCTGAAAGGTGAAGGCTCTGTCTCCCATTCTACTTTTAAAAACTTTAGGAACCACAAGCAGGCCTGCACTCTGAGAGCGAAATGCTCTATTGGGAAAATGTTGTACAATGAGGTCTTTAAGAAAGGATGGGACCTGATTGTTTAAGACTTTCTATGTGAGTAGAAGGATTTTAAATTGAATTCTGGATATAAAAAGGAGCCAATGAAGAGAAATAATAGATGCTTTAAAACTGAAGCATTAATTAATGGCAAGACCTACTGAACAGTCTTCTAGGGGTGGGGTCTAACTGACATGTTTATGGTTTGGAGGATGTCATTATCACCATTCAGCAATGCTGCATGTGACAGTACCTCAGTATGTAGAGTGATATTTCTACTGATGTAGTGCTCATTGGTTACATTCAAAGATAATCAGATTTCAGTAGGTAAGATGGTCTGAAATCTGTATATTTTAGACCAAATAGCACATTAGTATGGAATTTAAGACAGATCATCACTGCATTCACAATAATGAAAAAATTATTTCCTTTTTTCTGAGAATTTGAAGCAAAAATCAAATTTCCTCTCAGGTGTAATAAATATGTAGCCACAGCCAACAGGTAGTTAGTTTAAACTGGCTCAGAGACAGGAAAATAGGAAGACCAGCAACTGCAGCAGTTTTGCCACTCTAGAAAACTACAATTTGTCAAGTTTGCATTTATGTTTCTGCACAAATTTACAAACAAAATATAACTGTTAAATGGTTTGTTTTCTCAGGACAGAGCAAGGTAAAGTGTTCCCCATTTTTAATGTTAAAATAGCCGACTGCTGGCTATTTTTAATGAATAGACAGATAAGCCATTTCCAAAAAAAATTTAAACTCTTCCTCTAAAAACATAGTCTGTAGCATACAAAATACTGATAACAAGCCATTTTAAATGTATAGCAAAAACATAGCCAGGAAAATATTTTTAATTACACTGAGATATGAGGTTTGCAAACTAGAAATGAAATGGTTAACTCCACTTACTACAAATGTTCAATCTAAGGTTGTTCCCTGCCTGCACTCTCACATGCTTGCACACCCACCCACACTTGTGGAATCATATGCAAGTACTCGGGTATTCCCTCAGCAGCTGGATCTCAGCCAAGTTTGTTCATCAGCTTTCTTTTAAAGCTTTCACTTGAGGTTACGAGGTGTGGCACCCCAGGAGAACAAACATACAGTTCTCATGTGCCCCACCTTGCTTTTTCAGACATAACTTGAAGCTTACTGACGTTAACTCCCTCCTTTATAAACCCACTGATGAATGCCTTTACAAACAGCATTCCTCGTTGTTATGCCAACAAGAACAAATGCCAATTCCTTTTTTTAGGGCGCTCAGCTTTTTCCAGCCTCATTGAGAACCATGACATGTGTGCAGATCACCACTGCTCTTTTCTTCTGTCTGACTGTAGGCTGAAGACACCAGAATATAAAATGCTCATTCACACTAAAGACTGACAGTTTCACAGCCTGCACTGTGATGGGCTTTACACCAAATATACTGAGAGTGTGTTTCTGCTGATACTCCATCTGTGGTCTTAAAAACATGATATTCTTAGTTTTTAAATTCCTAACCAATGATAATGATCTTTTTCCCATCTTTATGGTCACTTTATGGTCACTGCAGATGTTTATTCTTATAAGAGGCACTTTAGAGAGCATTTTGGAAAGGCATGCATTACGCAAGTTTTTTCACTTAACGGTTCATGAGAACAGACAAACTCATGCTTGTCTGCGCTGCAAAGCAAGCATATTCTGTTAAACCTGAACATCAATGACATAGTAGCTCTTCAGGCTCACAGTCCGTCACAATTCACAAGCAACTGTAATATGTGAAGTGCAGAAAGAAAGGGACAGGTTTTTTGTCATTGGTTGGCTGTATTCCATAAACTAATTGGAATTAAAATCCACAGAGAAGTCAGTGAGGCTTACAAACAGTTATAACCAGGAGAACGGCGCTAAACTAGCAAAAAACATTATTATGCCGTAAATAAATCTAATGACAGAATTTTTGTCTCTTGACAGAGGGTCACAAGCAAACACTCATTTTATGAACATCACAATCCAGACCAATACTATTAGGAGCAGCGATTTTTGTAATAATGGAAAAGTGCAAGTAGAACAACGAATGTGACCTTAATTTTAGTGAAGGCTCATCAGACAATCATTGTGTGTAGGTTTTAGGGATGGGGAAAAACTGACACAGAATAGTATTGTGATATTTTTTGTTACAATATCGTCTCGCAGTGTAGTGGTTTTACACATTCGTCTTACAAGCAAAAGGTTCCCGGTTCAATTCCAGGTGGGGACACAAGCTCATCTCACCATGGAGGGTTGTATTAGGAAGGGCATCCAGCATAAAACTTCTGCCAAATCCCCAGTGCAGCTTAATCCCCTGTGGCGACCCCTTGGGGAGAATAAAAGGAAGCAGCCGAAGGTACAGCACTAGAACAATGAAGTCAATAGTTGTTTCAGTGCACCTATGTAAACTAGTAAAGTTCCCAATTAGGTGATCGTTGTGTGCAATTTTCAGTGAAGTCTGCCTGAAGTCAGACTGACGGACGCCTCACCACGGCAACTCACTGGTCCTTCAGCTGCATAAGTTAAAAATATGTCCAGGGTTCTAATTAGGTATCATCATGATTTCAAATGTTATTAAATTATACTAAAACAGACAGATTTTTCTTATCTTAAACTAGACTGTCAATATGTAAAACACTACTACTGCCAGAAGGTGGTGGTACTGTACCTATGAACTGTTTTTGTTTTTTTTTAAAATTATTAGAATGCAGTACTGTCAGGGATTAGACTTGTAAAACATGTGGGACTGTGGGATAAGATGCTACTGTACAAACAGACATAACAAGCAAAGCCAAAGACTACCACAGCAGTGAAAAAGTTCTGAATAAATCAACAAGACTTAAGGTCCAGTGCAAACTCTGTCAGCTAATGCAGATAACAACTGAGACAAGAAGCTGCAAACCATCAATTTGTTGATTTTTTTGTCCTGCATTAGATGAATATAAACAGCACTGAACTCAAAAACAATGAACAAGGAAATTCTTTAGGCATACCATGAGAGCGGAAAAAAAACTGAACAAAAACCAGATATTATGCTACGAGCGTAGAGAGTCTCATTGGTATGTAGCCATGTGAGTGGGTGGTACAAGCTGCAGAGAGTAGGTGGATGAGTGGGGACGGGGGAGATGTTTGGAAGTCATACAAGGGTGGAGGGGTGAAGAACAAGGCAGAGAGTGTGATATATAGCGTATGGCTGCAGCACAGAAATGTTTTAGAGGCGTAGTGCACATGTGCAGAAGCCCACTCAGGGACCCAGTTTTCTGAATGTGTGTGTGTGTCACTCATGGGAGCCTCAGGTTCATGTGGAGACCAGATGTCTGTCCTCCTGTCTGAATACACACAGAATCTGGGGACTTGTGAGGTTCCCGCCAAAATATGTAACACACACACACACACACACACACACACACCACAATCTTTCTTAGCCAAAATAAATGTGCACATTCCATTCTCTACTGCAATTTCTCTCTCTCTGCCATCCCATAGGCCTAATTTACTCTCACTATGTGGCATGATGTTTTTTTATTCCTCAAGCTGTCCCTCCTCATTTGGCAAACTTTCAATTAAAACAAAAAGTAGTATGCAGGAGTTCATGGTTTGATGCTGCAAATGCAGAGAAGTTGTCACAAACTTAATATACTAAGAAATATGCATACTCTTGTGAGCAAAAACATGTCATATATACAAAACAGCTCAAACAGTCTAAGCTGTATAAGCATGAAAAAACAACGGACTCAACAGATTTCTTGTTAACCCATCCATTAGGAATAGACCAGCTGAGCTTTAGATAGATTTTAGATTAACACGGCTGTTTTTTAAAAAAAACAAAACAACTTAGCATTACACGTTTTGTTGCTGTCCAAGTTCCTTAAAGCAAATGCTGGAAGAAGTTTGATGCAAGGAAAGAGCTGATAAGCCAGACAGAAACAGGTGTGCAGGTTAATCAGGTTCTGCAGAGTTTACCGACATGGAGGATCCGTGGCATGCTAGTATAACATGTGCTCTGACTCCAGTGTCAACCAAATAAAATATGTCCAGGCCTCTAAATGTGACATTCCCTGCTGGCTACTTGACACTGCTGAACACTCCTCCCACAAATATCCATTTTCATTCCTGGTTAACTGAGACCAGTTCCATTAGCATCTGCAGCTAGTACAAGATGAAGCATGAAAGGAAAAATGCATTTGCAGTTTATTTGAACACACAACTAAAAAGAATTTTACGATATATGGATACAAAGAAGGAGAACTGAAACGATTTGCGCAGAAATGTTTTATGCAGCATTTCTTGATATCTAGAAGAACGCGAGCAAATTCCTAGATGCATTCTTGCCAAGTGAGTGCTGCAGTTTGTTTACAGCAGAGCATCAGACACTCAAGTCAAGATAATGCTGATGCAACTCCATATTTCTCAGTTTCAGATACACGTCACACAGATTGGAGGCAGTAACCTACGAGATCATTGGGTCGTTTAACCTTTGACACTAAATGGAAAAGCTATGCTTTAAAAACAAAAACAACCAAAAAAATCATTTAAAGTACTAAATAATTTATTGCTGAAATGCTTAGTTTAATTTGCCTGTGTGTTTCTCTAGATGAACTGGAGGGAGGTCTGGGTGTCTCTGCTCGGACTGCTGCCTCTGGGACCTGGATAACCAATAGAAAATGGATGGATGTTTTAATTTGATGCAATTTAAACTAGAAGAAATGGGGCAGATGACTAATATTTAGAATATAATATAATTATAATAAAATTCCACTATATCTGTGATGTGGATGGTTTATTGCAACACTGTAAATAATGGAGTGTAGCTGACTTCCAAAAAGTGCTATAAATTCTATGATTTTTCATTGGTGTGTGAGCCAGCAACTTCTGTACTACATGCAGGTATTGCATAGGGCTAGTTTAAGATAAAGTAATATTAGGAAACTTTAATTCTTCTTATTTTGGCTTCTTCCGTTAGGGGTCAGCACAGCAGATAAACTGCCTCCATCTCATCCTATCCCTTGCATCCTCTTTAGCCACTGATCCCCTTCATGTCCTCCTCCACTACATCCATGTACTTTCTCTATGGTC
>VUQH01000821.1:0-16265 GCA_015106775.1 Etroplus canarensis | reverse complement strand
GGTTAAGGCTGTTAGCTTCTGGGGATATATTAAGCTGTGGTTGAATGTTCCCTTTGGCATGAAAGTGAACAGGTGAGCCCCATTCTTTTTCCATGTCAGTTGAATGAGGGTGGTATTTGAGTCCTTGTTACAGTGCAGGGTCACTCTGCTGCCAGCCGTCCTAGAGATGCTGTTCCCATCTGAGGGAAAAAAAAAATCAGACTGAACGCTTAATTTTTGCTGAATTCACACCGTCATCATTACATTACACTACAGTTAGAAACTCTATTTTCCAAAAAAATGAGGACATTGGATAAAATGTGTATAACAAAATACCATTACTTGCAAATCATTTAAATCCTGTATTTGTGCCAGTATTTTTTAAGAAACTGTTTTCACATTAGTTTCCTTTGTGCTATTTTCAGTTACATATAGGGCTTATGTGAATTAAAAATCATTGCATTCTATTGTATTTACATTTTGCCTCTCAACATTCAGGGAAATGGGATTGTAGCTTGGCATTTTGAGAAATGTGCTAATTTCCATTTTACATGAGAGGAAGTGAAAATCTGTAGCTGGTAAGCTCATCTCAGCATAAATACCGTAAGAGCGTTTCTGAGTAACAAAATAGTGCAACATCAGGTCAGACAGGCCACAAAGTTGAGTTAGCCCATACTCCCAGTATATCAGCTGATTTCTGTTACTTCTACACACATACAATTGTTAAATCTCACAGGGCATGCATTTGAAGTTGCTTCTGCTTGCCTACGGTTACTGTTTCCTCTCCAAGTCTCTTTGCAGCCCACTTCTGTCATAGCTTCTCCTTCTCGTGCTTTTTTGACATCCGTGCTGTGTTTGCATGTAAAAAGTGAGAAGATCCCAGGAAATTTACAAAAAAATATAGTATTAAACTATTAAAACAGCCTTGCCAACAAAAAAGATGATGAAATAATAATGAGAAGTTGCCCTACATATTGAGCTGCTTTTTTATTGGTCAGACATGGGTGATTTTTCTCGTCTAGTGCTCGGTAAGAAGTAAAACACATTTCCCAAGCTGTCAAACTGTTCCCATAGCTAATGCTCATTGTCAGAAAAAGTCAAAATGTTACCTGTTTGCAAAAAAACACAGAAGATGCAACACATTAGAGTCAAGGTACTGTGGATGCCCAAGGGTCTTGAAAAATCTTCCATCCCAACTTGAAGGAAAGATAATATGAAGCACCAATAATTTAACAACCAACATAGTACAAAACAGACCACAGGAAAATTTCTACCGTGAAAATTTTACACACTCGAATTAGCAGCTTTTTCTTTTTTAGGCCAGCAGTAGCCAAATATTAGAATTTAAATAGCACTTGATTGTAATACCACAAATTAAATTTCCATTAAGAATTAAAAATATCACATCCTGTTTAAACGCACCAGAAACAGCAACACCTTCTTACCGGTACTGAGTATCAAATGATCTGTGGCCTTGTTCTAACTTCCTAATCTTTCAGCCTAATGGTTTTGAGGCAATAAAAAACAAAAAAGAAACCTAATGATAGTAATTATAATTTACAGCATCTATAGCCGGCATACATGTGAAGTGTAAAGATTCACCCTTGCCCAAGTACTTCACACACCACAGAAATGGTTTATGTACAGGAAGTGAATAGCTTTGGTCTGTGGTCATGTGAGTGCGCATTTTTTTTCTGATAGGGCATTTGAAGTTGCAGATGGTGGCTCATTGCCTTGAGAGTACACTCTGACATTTGTTGGCCGTGACATATTGCACTAACTTCTCCCATCCTGAATTTCACTGTTTTACTTTTACCAACACCAGGGTGAGAGGTCCCAGATCATGTATCATGGTTTTACTTTCTTCTTCATGTTTGAAAACACACAAAAATTCACTTGATATGATGAAGTAGATTCTTACAATAAAGTGCATTTTAGTGGTTTATTGGCTAGTGCTGTAGACAATAGTTTCCATGTTGCCTATTTCAAGATGCATGTGATGTGAAAGAGTAATGACCTGACCCACAAAGTAGGTGAGATGTAACCTACTTTTTTTTTTGCAGGACTTTTGTTTTCTTGACATGCCTCGTATAAACTTGTTTTGTGAAGTCGCCCATCAAAAGTATGTAGCATATAACGAAGACTGAAATGCATCAGTTGAAGTCTGTACTTCATTGTTTCATTTCAGTACAAGTTTGCCTTCTTTGGGATTTCAGATTTAACTTTCCAGTGAGTTTTTTTGTACTGTACAGGAGCTACAAATAAATTAAAACAGAATACATATTCTGTGTGAGGAGGCACAAATATACCTAACTTTCACTCAAAAGACTGCCAATCTCACCACTTAATCACTTTCAGGCACCAAAACAACTTGGTTTGGTGTAAGATTACATGGTTTTTACACACTTTTACAACATTAATATTAAACATTATAAATGTTAAACCCCATCTAAGATAATAATCCAGCAACCATTTTTATGCAGTATTTCAGGTGCTATATGTTGCTTAACTTTAAAGTATAACAGTAGTTCTTAATATGGCAGAGAAGTAGAAAGAATTTCCTGTTTTCCTAGTTGTGAAAGATTTATTTATATCAAGTCTTAAATAAAAGGCATAATTTACCAAGGTTGCACAAATTACCCATGGTTTCTGTGGGAGGTGATTCTCAAAGATCTACAAGCATCCACAAGATGCAATGTCAATAGTTTCTGATACTCCCAATGGATTGGGTCTCTCAACTGTGTTTGTATGTGTGTGTGAGATTGGGTGTGCTGTCAGTGCCTATTTTGTTCAACTAGCAAGTGAACTCTATCGATTACAAATCTCTTATATGAGTGTCCAGGGCTGTCATAGGCAGCATTAACCTAGCATGTGTCATGATCTTCATCTGTGTGTGAGTGAGAGAGAGGTGTTTGTTAAATTCTGCCTAGTTCTAGGAACGGGGCATGGCTAGGAGGGGTCTGGCAGTTGCACCTGTGGCATGTTATCATCAGTAGTTGAATTTAAGAGAAAGCCTCTCTACCGCTCAGTGTTTCATTTGCTTTATACTTTCTTGCTTTTGACAACTACCAAGATTTATCAGAGTGAAAAATAAGTATCCTCTGCCTCTCATTAATTTAGCCTTTGAGCCATTACAGGGTGCAACCATCTTTTCCAAACTTGACCTTCGTAATGCATATCACCTGGTTTGTATCAGAGAGGGCAATAAATGGAAAACAACTTTCAACATGCCGCTGGGGCATTTTGAATATCTGGTAATGCCTTTTGGTCTGACTAATGCCCCTGCTGTGTTTCAGGCACTGGCATACGACATCCTGTGAAACTAGCTGAATCAGTTCCCGTTCGTTTACCTGAACGACATCTTGATCATCTCTCTGAACCATCAAGAACATTGACAGCATGTACACAAGTTACTGCAGTGCCTCCTTGAGAACAAGCAATTTGTAAAAGCTGGGAAATTTGAATTCTGTAAGGGGACTGTAAGTTTACTGGGCTATATCATTGAGAATGGGTAGACTGTAGTGGAATGGCCATAACCAGAGAACTGGAAGCAATTACCAAGATTCTTGGGATTTGCTGTAGTATACCAAACTATAGTAAAACTGCTGCACCTCTAACCAGTCTCACCTCTGTCAGGGTCCCCTTTCAATAGAATCCATCCACCGCCAAAGCCTTTTCCTTCCTCAAGAAGAAGTTCACCTAGGCTCCTGTTCTCATCCATCTTGACCCCACCCAGCAGCTCATGGTAGAGGTGGATGCTTCCGACTCTGAGATTGAAGCTGTATTGTCTTAGGTTACTGATGGAAAAATGCATCCTTGTGCTTTCTTTTTTGGATGGTTGTCACCTACAAAAAATAACTACAACTTTGGGAACCATGTGCTGTATGCGGTTAAACTGGCGCTAGAAGAATCACACCACAGCTGGAGGGAGCACAGCATCCATTTGTGGTATGGACAGACCATAAAAACCTTGCTCACTTACAGTCTGCACCACTTCTCAATACCTGACTAACCCAAACAGCTGGAGTCCATTCTCTCACCATCCTGCACGGTCTCCACCCAGACCTGGGAGATCAAAGCAACCATTTGGTGAGCTTCTGAGGAATAGGCCAATCCCAGAGGCAGATCACCTAGCCAGCTATACATGCCATCCATTACCAGGTCCTGAGTTCTACACTGGGCCCACACAGCTAAGTTCGCATTCCATCCTGGCATACATTGCATGCTTACCTTTCCTCAGAGACTTTTGGTGGCCCACAATGGACAATGACATTGTGAGTATGTCTCCACCTGCTTCACCTGTGCACGCAGTATATCCTCAAATTTTCCTATTGGTGGTCATCTCCTGCCTTTGCCTGTTCCCAGTTGGTCTTGGTCTCATACAGCTCTAGACTTTATCTCTGGTCTATTTCCATCCAGTGGCTACACCATTATACTAACTGTAATGGACTGGTTTTCAAATGGCTGTTAATTTTTTCCCACTCACCAAGCTATCCACAGTATTCCAGATAGCTGAACTGTGCAGTGTTTGATTCACCAGGATATCATATCAGACCGAGGATCTCCATTTATTTCCCAGGTTTGAAAGGCTTTTTGTTCTACTCTGGGCATCAGTGTAGGTCTCTCTTCTGGTTGTCATTCACAGTCTAACGAACAGACTGAGTGAGCCATTTAAGAGCTGGAAGCCACACTTCAATGTGTGGCCACTAAGAAACCATCTATCTGGAGCCTTCGCCTTCTGTGGGTGGGGTATGTGCACAACACTATGACTTCTGCTGGCACTGGTTTGTCTGCTTTTGAATCATCCCTAGGTTACCAGACACCACTGTTCCCTTCTCGGAAGAGGGACATCGCTGTGCCCTCAGTACAACACCACCTCCGGTGCTACAGGAGGCTCTGGAGTGCCACCAAAGCAGAACTCCTAAGGATGGGAGAACATAACAACTGGCTGGCTAAACAGCATCAGCCACAAATTAATAGCAGGAAAAAAACAGCTGGCAAATCCTCCAGGATCTGGGCCTGCTGCTGAGAGGCATCCCCAGAGGATGATACTGCCACCACTATGCTTCAAGGTGGAAACTGTGTGTTTGTGGGGATATGCAGTGTTTGGTATTCACCAAACATAGCTTCTAGTCTGATGGCCAAAAAGCTCATCAGACCAAGGAACATTCTTCCAGTTGCCCTTGGAGTCTCCCACATGCCTTTGGATGAATTCCAGGAGCTTTTTTCTACAGTGGCTTTCTCTTTGTCCCATACAGCTTTGACTGGTGCAGAACCCGGGGAACAGCTGTTGTAAAGTCTCTCCCATCTGATCCACTGAAGCTTTTAACTACTTCAGACTGGTTGTACAGTAGGTGTCTTGTTGGCCTCCCTCACCAGTTCTCTTCTTGCCCTATCTCTCAGTTTGTGAGGACAGCCAGCTCTAGGCAGATATAGGCAAGTGCCATACTCCTTCCATTTCTTAATGCTGGATTTGACTGAACTCCATATGATGTCCAGTTAGTTGGAATTTTTTTTGTAGCCACCTCCTGACTTACGCTTTCAAATGATCTTTTTTTCTGAGTTGCTTGGAGTGTTCTTTTGTCCTCATGCTGCAGTTGTAGCAGGAATACTGATGAACCAGAGACTGGACTGCATTCAGATCTCCATTTTACTAACTGTTACACAGCTGGAATCAACTAGCTGGACCTCTGTTGAATTAGGGCAGTCCCTTTAAAGGGATGAACATTTATGCAAATATTTATTTAACCTTATATATTTTTAATTAATTGACATTAATTTGTAAAACTCTGTTTTCACTTTGATGTGAAAAAAGCTTCTTTTTTTTTAACAAATTCTTGTTAAAAACCCAAATTATATTGACCATGATTTCATTTATTCATTTATTAAAGTGAAACATCCAAAGGGGGGTGAATACTTTTTATAGGCATTGTTTGTGTATATCTGTTATAAAAGCTCGTAACTTTTTGGTTACTTCTGGCTCCAAAAATATAACATGGTGGCAACAAAATGCTAATGTTGAGGCATCAAAATTTCTCGAGAAACCAGTGTATAACAATTCGGATGCTATCCACTGGTCTTTTATATACAGTCTGTTTTCTGAAGCAGTGCAGTGAAGCAATTAGAAAAATTAGTGGTTTATCCACTTTATCCAACATTTTCCTGTTAAGAGTCATTTTCAATCATTTTTTAAACCACAAAAATTTTTATGGAGCCCAAAACATATTTGAGCCTTAAAATGGAGGTGACACAGCATGTGAAGCATAAATTGGCCCATCAACTTTACTAATAGGGTGTAAATAATTAAAATCTTATATGATATAATAATATCATGTTTTTGTTACATTTAAAAAAATGAAAATAAAATGTTTTAAAAAATGCTTCGTACAAATTGGAACAGGTGGAGGTAAAAATATCTTTTTGTTTTTAGGCCTACTTTGAAACAGACTAGCTATGATGATATGCCAGCCACTCTGTGTGCAAATTAATTACATTTAAAGTGATCTACTTTGTTAATATTTGAAACATATAGCAGCCTAATAGTTTTAAAAATACTATTTTAAGGCCAGTTTCATTTAACTTGTCAATCAGTCACACCATGCCAGCATTGTAAGTGGGCTCAGAAACCATATTTTTACATTCACTGGCATGTAGAAGTAAGTATAGGAGTTGGTAACAGGATGTTGGTCTCATATTGGTTGTCATGCCGTCTAAATTTAGTTTTTTAGATAAGTGACTTAAAGTGACTATGTATGGTAACCTATGCATGGAAAAGACTGTGACCCTTTTTTGTGTAGGAGGGTTTTGTCATCTGAGAAGCATGTGGTTCTTTTCCATTAAGAAGAGAGTGGGAGTTGTGTTTGCTCTGAAAACAACAAGGGTAAATGGATGTTAGGAAATGTTAGGACTTGTTTTGGTGTTCTTTGACTTGCAGGACCCATATTTTTACTTTAATACAACTTTAAACTGCAAAAAAGTGGAAAGGATATAGTGATACCACAAGATCAATATGATAACACAAGAGGAAGCCAAAGATGTCGCAATATCTAGAAAAACGTTACACTTGAACTAAATAATGTTTTATTCCTCATTTTTTAAGATTTTTTAATTAGAAATAATTGTATGGATATTTAGAAAGAAAGATATACCACCCAAATTACCAGATGTAATGTCCCATGTCCTATCTTGGGGCAGGCATATAAATGGGAACGTTTTAGGAATAAAATTACCTTTTACAATACTGCCCCTTAGTGGTGGATATTCTCTCATTCTGTCAGTATTGGACTGTTAAAATTCTTCCTTTAACCCAAATCATGCATGACTGTTTTGGTGAGTAAACCTATACAGACTGAATGTTTGGAAGAGCAAGCAAGAGTTTCTTCCCACAGTCTAGTGATATGAGAATTAGGTAAAATGTGAAACTGTTGCTCCAGTCTAGGCATCTCAAACCTGTGGCTCTTTTGACAACCTGGCTCTCTTTGGCTTTGAAAAAAAACAAGATGAATATAAACATGGAAATTAACGATGTTTTTTAACATTTTTATTTATCTTTCTAGTTCGTAATTCTTTGCGTTTCTCTAGTTGTGCTCTTGCCCTGGCTTACCGGCATGTTTCATCTGCTTCTGCAGTTTAGTCAAAGTTAAACTGAACCTGGCTTGTTTAAAACTATTTTTAAAGCTATGAGGCAGCTATTTGTTTATAATATCATCAAAATAGGTTACTGTTAAGTTAATTAATTTGCATATGAACAGTGTCCTGCATAGCTGCACTGTTTCAAAGGAGGCCTAAAAGTTGTCCCTTGTCACAATTGTTGTTTTTTTTGAGTAATAAAAATGCTTAAAAATGCTTATTTTTATTACTCAAAAAACAATTTATTTTTATTATGTTATTTATTATATTATTTATATATTTTTTAATGTACTACAGCATAACTGTAATAAAACATTATTGTTATGAAAATGCAGCTGCAGACCACTGCAAGGTACTTACTTGTGTTAAGATTTTAATTACTTACACCCTTTAAGTTATTTTCATTGGGTATTATATACTTAAATATGTTGTGCCTCCTTCATTATGAACCTCAACTATTGGGTTTTTTGGTCAAAAATGGCTCTTTTGATAACAAAAAGTTTGCTGAGCCCTGCTGTGAATGTGACTGCTTCATTTTTTTCTGTTACCTCTATGGCAGACTGTGAAATAATGGTGTTCCTGGTTCCTAAAGCAAAAATGTTGAAAGACACATTCTTTGGAGAACTGAAAGTAGTCAGTGCAGCAATTAATTACATTTAGTCTAGTATTGTACTTAAGTACAATGTTCAGGTACTTCTCTATAGGCTTTCTTCCAATTCATTCATACATTTACTCTGCTATATCTGTGTCTGTAGTATAGTGGGTTACGCATTCACCTTGTATGTGAAACATCCCTGGTTTGAGCCCACATGCCCAGGCATCTGGCATTAAACTTATATCAGATTATTTGGTGACCCTTTGAGGAAATGCTAGAGAGCACCCAGAGGTACTTACTTTTATTTAAATCACTGTATCTGACAAACTACAAGTTACTTTGCAGATTTAAAAATTGCTATAATAAAAGTCATCACTAGTGTAGTTGTTTACACATTCAACTTATAAGCGAAATGTCCCCGGTTCAATTCCAGGTGGGGACATAAGCCCCTCTCACCTTGGAGGGTTGAGTCAATAAGAACATCAGGTAAAACCTCTGCCAAATTACCAATGCGGATTAATCCACTTTGACGACCCCTTGTGGACAATACAAGGGAGCAGCCGAAGATACTACAGGGTAAGATACTACTGTGGAAATACTAGAAATTTAAGTGATGATAATGATAAAATCCAATAATATAATGTGTGATTCTCAAATGGAAAGTTGGGCATAATTTTACTGTTTGTAATATTTATCATTTATTATTATTTTTTAAATATATATGTACTTCTATACCTTGGTATAGCTGTTTAGTATGAAAGTATTTCCTTGACAGTAGGGATATAAAATAATATAAAACTGCAAAGCAAGAAAAGCTTTAAATTACAAGGAAATAATATATTTTGGATTGTGTATTATTGAATTAAATATGACTAATATGTAAAGTCACTATTTAAGAAAACTGCATATTCAAGTAATTGTTCACTTTTCTTGCTGTTCTCTGCACTGGAGGTTCAGCCTCTGTAGCAAACCCCTTTGCAATTTTTTCATAAGTTCAGTGTGTTAATGTACAGAACATTTGTCAGTGATAAATTATTATGTATTTATTTCATGCATCTCTCTGGATGTGTGTTTTGTAGAAAAACATAGACACAACGCTCCTTGACCACGTGTGACTTTTTATTGTGCTGGTTCAATTTCCAAAAGAAGTTACTGCCACACATCTATCACCAGAGAACACTACAAGTTAGTAAAAAGGATTTTTTTCTTTCCAAAGATTAATCACGTATTCTTACAAACATACAAGCAATGCAACAGTCTTAAAATACACAAATGACCACCAGCTTGCTTCGATCACAACATTGCTATATGCTTTTATGTATTTAATACTTTGGTGATTTGTTAAAGGCTCAGGTTCCACTGCATTGGATTATAGGAGGTGAGGAGATTATGGGGGTCACAAAGGGGTCAAAGTTGCTTTATCTCTCTTTACAGCTTTTCCTAGAACCTTTTGATCATACCCCCAAATCCAAAATTGTGAGGTGTGCGTGCTTGGTATAGAGGCACATGTTGAACATCAGCCTCCGTTGTATGAATATTTTCATAACCACAAATGTAACTTTGTGCACTGATATCTGAACATCATTTAATTAAACTCATTTACCATCATAGCTGTATTACAGAAAGGTGTGTGTGTGTGTGTGCATAGAGGGGTACATACATAAATGAAATTATTCATAAAAAAATTGAAATAAAACGTCAAGTTCACAACCCCCTAACAGGAGCAGCCGGAGGAGGAAGAAGAAGAAGAAGAAGAAGAAGAAGAAGAAGAAGAAGAAGAAGACAACAGGTCCCAGAGCAATATAACCACTTACAACAATTTACATTTACAGATAAGGCACAGGAATCCTACAGTGACATCTGATTGACTAAACAAAGCCAGAGAATGTGTGAAGAATTTGTAATAAACCCAAAGGATATTTTAAGGCTCAATAAGCTGTGTCCTAAAATATTTGGTAAAGATTTGCAAGCAAATGTATCTTCTTTACTCAGATAGATGCACAGTCCTGATGCTGGGTATTTCCTGTCTCTAGTGGACTTTTGTATTTCCTCTAGACAGTAAAATACCTAAAAACTGCTGTTCCTCACACTATGTACAATATTAGAAACGTTATAGAGCATTATGTACAGTGAGACTTCCCCCGTAGTCGTTTTTCTGTGGTTTTGTAAGCACATCACAACTACTGTGTTTTCTTATGGGGCAGCTTGTGTACTATGTTCACATAAAATCAAGTAGAAAGATTTTTTTTTTTACAGCCAGGTTAAGGATGCTTGTTTTCATTGATGAGCACGGTTTCTTTTATTGTCTCGCCTCCAACAATACTTTGTGCTGATGGTGCATGATCTTTATCGGCCGGACGCTTGTTTGTACAGCACGAAAAGAGAGGATTTGGTTTGAGGTCGCTGCTATAGTTCATCCTCTCATAGGGTAAAATGAGCTCTGCTCTCTTCAGCGAACAGTCAGTATCACAGTACACAGTCCCCTTAAAGGCTACATAACATAAGCAAATCTCAGAAGAAGAGCTGCAGAATCACATTTAAAAAGACATTCAACATGCGGTCATTTTTATTTGTTTTTTCCTTACTAACTCAGCTCTGGCTGTGCTATCTGGTATATAAACATGAAAAAGAGAGAAATGCTCTAATACTGATGCACATTTCTCTTTACTTCAAAGAATCCTGTGCATGGATGCATAGATGAGGTGTTATGAGGGTTAAAGGCCTTACATAGAGCTGAAACCTCTGAATGTGCAAAAGAGGAATGCTCTTCTCAACCTGAAAATTGACTTTTTTTGCTTCTTTTTGAAGAGCTTTACAGGCTATGTGTTAATGTACCGGCACTTAGTCATGTGTATTTTCTACGCAAGAGCCTTCTCACCCACAAGGCTTGCAGCCACATGCTGCATTCGCAGTATGTGGTGTCTGAATGGGAATGAAAGTCAGTGCCTATCTACAGTAAAGAACTGATTCGCAGACACACAAGTATATTATAACCCCTTTCCCCTATCTACTCAAACCCCATGTAAAAAGATCTTGTCCTCCAGCATATATGATCATAAGTCTTTGAATAGAAAAGATGTTTCTAAAAATTGAACAAGGATTGTCATCAAGTAAAAACATCCCTCTTGCATGTGTCCTTTCATTACATTTTTAAATATAAGAACACGCTTAATAAAAAAACTACTCCTCCTCTTTATAATACCTACTTTTTTTTAAATATATTTCATTGTTATCACAAACACTCAGGTTTTTTGTAGCTTTGTAGTCTTAAAGGTTTTAATCTGTCCCTGTTGATTTTGTTTTTCATATATTTGGTTATTGACCTGCCTGTTCAAGCGTGTGCATTGTCTTGAGTTAGGTGTGTGTGCTCTCTCTTACGTTGAACATTTTTGTGTGTGCAGGTGTACATGTTCTATCTCTCACAGGTTCATACGGTGAGATCGTCTGACCTGGCCCTGCTGCTGGCTTTGCTCAGTCGGCTCAGCGGCCTGTTGTCTTCTATCGTATCTGCGGCCTCCATCTCTGCCTCCGCTGGAGTTGCCTCCTTCTCATTCACTGCCTCCTCTACCTCCATATCCTCTTCTGCGGCCAACTCCACCCTCTCTGCTTCTACTTCTGGTGGCTGGACCTCCCCGGCATCATCTTCATGTAATGACACCCCCCCTGTCTCAGTGGTCTGGGCATAGGAGGGCAGAGTCTCATCATACACCTTAGAGATGTCCTCCATGGGCAACACTTCCTCCACTTTCTCCTCCAACCCCTGGAAGGGTGGGGCCCCTCTGCCTGCCTCCATGCCCACCTCAGCCAGTGGGTAGAGGTGAGTTACAGGGGGAGCTTTCTCCTCCTCAAGCAGCCTGTAACCTTTCACCCTCTGTAGAGAGGGAACAGCCAGGGGGGATAGGCTCTTCCCTTGTGGTGGCAGAGGGGCCGACCCCTCACCTTGGGATGGGGCTGGAGCTGGAGCTGGCTTTCGAAAGACAAAGCGAATCTTTTTCAGGCCCAGGTGACTGATCTCCACAAAGTTTAGGAACAGTGAGACACAGGCCACAGCCAACATGAAGATGATGAAGACAGTCTTCTCTGTGGGTCGAGACACAAAGCAGTCCACAGTGTTGGGGCAGGGCCAGCGGCTGCATTTATATAGTGGCAAGATGCGGAAGCCATACAGAAAGTACTGGCCCACCACAAAGCCCACTTCAAACAGTGTCTTGAAGATGATATGGCAGATGTAGGTCCTCAGCAGAGTGCCCTCAAGCCTGAACTTCTTGCTACCTTTTGTGCTGGTCTCCTTGGTGGTACGGACACTTCCCTGGTCAGGTGCCAGAGGTAGACGCTCCTCACTCAGCTCTTGTTGCCGGCTAAGTTCTGCCTCCTCACGCTCTTTTCGTTTCTCCTCCATGTGGACATGGTGCACAGCATGGCCCACATACACCAGAGATGGCGTGGACACAAAAATGATTTGCAGCACCCACAGGCGAATGTGGGAGATAGGGAAGGCCTCATCATAGCACACATTCTCACATCCGGGCTGCTGTGTGTTGCAGACATAGTCAGACTGCTCATCACCCCACACAAACTCTGCTGCTGTGCCCAGGATGAGAATGCGGAAAATGAAGAGCACTGTGAGCCACACCCGGCCGATCACCGTAGAGTGCTCGTTAACTTCCTCTAAAATATTACCCAGAAAGCTCCAGTCACCCATGATCGGTCCGTAGCACTGCAGAATGAAGGGTGGAGTAGGGAGGGACACGAAGGGTGCAGATGGAAAGGGAGGGTGGGGTAGGCAGTACCAACATGGGGAGGGGAAAAGAGGGCGCCAAAAGTAAGCTATGCATGAGATGAAAACTCAAATTTGCAAATGTTTGAAAAATCAAACTTACACCATAAATTAATCATATTGCCAATATTTCTAATGGAAAACCCTAAAGAAGTTAAAATGTTGATTTGTACGCACAGATTTAAAAAAAACAACAATTTGTCTTAAATATAGAATTCAACCTAAAGCCAGGCATTGATTTAACTGTACCAATGGCTGCTTGTTGTCATTGTAAACCAGATTAACCAAAGTTAACAAATGTGACTACTAAAAAAAATCTCTTCTTCAAGCTCTCAGAATATAACACACTATGTCTCCAAATAAACCAACATAAGAGAGAAATCAGTAACTAACAGTCCCTCTTCTGAAAGTTATAATAAATGTAATCAAATGGGCAACTTGCCACAGCTGCGGCTCCCGTGAAGTTGAGTCCTGTCCCGTTCTCTTGGCACCCAGCAGGGAAAAGTGAACTTTTTTCTGCCCTCTTTCCCACCTAAAGCCCTGTCCTTGTCGCCCCACTGAGCAGATGTGAATGAATCGGCTCTGATGGTTGGTTTTTAGTTTGCTGCAATATTTAAGCTTGGAGCCAGACGGCCTTTATTTGCCGGGCGACGTGTGGTGACGCAGGAGACAATAGGATCAACAAAGCCAGAGCAGGGATGTATGGGAGCAGGCCTCAGGCTCCCACACCAGCATGGCCACTGTACTGCCAGGGCACTGGGTCCATAGCGGAGCAGTCAAGCTACATACATGCAGCTTCCTCAAACATGCATACTATGTACAGAAGCACAGTACCTGAAGCAACAGTAGCAGCAGCATGTGCCTCCAGCTGTGAGCAACATTAGAGCAGAGAGGCAGGTCAGTGGAAAACTTTGAAGGGGAGCTGATGTTCTCATGCTGTAACACTGGACACTGTTGTTTCAACTATCATCTATAGGGAGCACTGAGTTCATTTCAAGCATGCATAAAGTTTTAAATTCAATGAATGTTTGTATACTGAGTTTTGGAAAATCTCTGATTTAAGGAAATGTAGGCTTCTTCATTTTCCATTTTTTTTTAAATGAATAAATGATCTTTCATCCTTATGTTACACATGCGGCGTTGACCATTCCACGAAGGCTTTACAATAAAAAATTTAGAGCTAGAAAAACCTTACTATGGAATATTGGAAAAATCTGAAGAAATAAAATGGTGCTCCTACCCTTTTTTCCCTGGCTTTCCTCTCCAAGTTACCAAAATTAAGCCCATGGCTTTGTTGAGCCATAATGTTAGCGCATGACTGTGAATATGGGACAAACTGTCTTCACCTAAAAAAAATCACATGGCTTATTTATTCTTTTTTCCCCCTTTAACACTTAGAATCTGCAGTTCCCAGTTCACAAAGGAGAGGGGGAAATGTCCCATATGAATATATGATTATAGGCAAGACTTTTGTTCAGTATGTGTGTGTTTTGTGTTCTGGACACTAACTGGTATCTGGCATTTTGTTTGTGTGTGAACTTTATTATTTTTCATCTTTCTGACTTAAAACTACTACAATAATATGTTAACAGTATTTTGTAAACACATTAAATCTTCACTTTTAGTATGGGAGTTTTTTCACATACAGTACTAAAAGTGTCCATTGTGCATGTATCTGTGTGTGTGCCACTGTACATCCATGTCACTTAGCCAGAATGTGAAAAATGTCAACCACTGAATGCTCACACATGCTGAAATGTCTCTATTAGGGAGTTAGTCAAACTTTGCCGGCTCAGGGAAGAAAAACATTCAGCTACAAACTTTGATCTCAGAATCATTCCACAGATGTTTCAAGAGATGAAATGCTGCAGCAGTGCCAAATGAGGTTGTTTTCCACTGTTTTGATAGTTAGACTATTAGCAAGCCACTGAAGATTTATGAGGTTATGGCATGAAACATGAATTAAACTAGTATTTGATCCATAACCCAAACTATAAATAAATATTCACAACTAAGTTGTTTAGGTCAGGTTGTCACTTCAGAAGCGTAAATATATCATTTGCAATGTCAGCAAAAACATGTTAAATTCTGATTTTTCTATTACGATGAACTTGTGGTCATTTGAAACACTTATCTGAATTAGTACATTGATAGCAACTGCTGAGATGCCAAAGACAAGCACAGTAGGGAAGGGCCGAGCACTATTTGTTCACACAAAGAAAGCTACTGTGTTCTCCAGACCAGCAACATCTTTCAGCTTTGATACTCCACAGCTGAAAATATTTTCAGAAAGTTGAAAGATGGAGGACTTGTGACTGGGAAAATAATAGACAAGCAAGCTCACAAAGACCAGCAGCCAATAAAATTGTTTTATTGTGAGTGAAATCCAAGGGTCCACCTCCCAAGCTGAAAATCTGCAGCCATTTGAGGTTGGCTCCAAAAGCAAATCTATCTCCATAGACTCCCATGTTAAAATGTCCAGCATTACAGCATTTAAAAGCATATGTTCTGCCTGGTACAGACACTGGTTTGGCCTCTATGAATAGATTCCCCTTCATAAAACTAAGTGAAGTGAATATTTTATAGCTCATCCACCTGGATAATTGAGTTAGGGGCATGGCCATGTTGATTGACAAGTTTCATGGCACACGAGGCTGGAGCCAGTCATTGCAAGCTTCACTTCCACTATTTTGAGTCACAAAACCAAACCTCTTCACTGTGAGTATGCTGTTGGTGCCTTTTGGAGAATTTTAAATGCATTATCTTGTCATGGTCCTGCAATTTGGTTGTTTAGCTTTGTATTTCTTGAGCATTTCCTTGGTTTTTGAGTTTCCTAATGTTTCCCTGGTTTATTTATGGTTATTGGAGTTTTGTCTTAGTTCTGTTTATTATTGCATTTCTACTCTTTGAGCCTTCCTTTGTTGCTTTCAGTTCTCCAGTGATTTCCTTGCTGTGTTCTTGTCTATTGTCAAGTTTGTGCTTATGTCTAGCTTTCTGTTCCTGTTTTATTTTGAAGCCTGTTGAGTCTCATGGATTGTTTGAGTTTTACTTCCTGCCCCTGATTGTTGCCACCTGTGTTCCTCTCCCTCCTGTCCCTCATTTGCTCGTCAGTCTGTGTGTATTTATACTCTGTGTCCCTTCAGTTCCTTGTCGTGTCCTCAATGTCTTTTGGTACTTTTCCTGGCAGTAGAGAGTTTTGTTCCTGTCTGTTTTCCTTTGGCCTTTGTAACCCCTTTTCTGGGTGAGTGGCTAATAAAGCCTTTTCAGTTATTCAGTCTGTCTCCG
>VUQH01000816.1:0-18020 GCA_015106775.1 Etroplus canarensis | reverse complement strand
AAAAAAAAAAAATGTCTCTTTTTTTTTTTTTTTTTTTTTGCATGTTTCTGTCCAGTTTTTAAAAGAAGATCATCTTGGTTAGGGCTGTGCCATTGTGAGTCAGTAAATGCAATTACTTGCTGGTAGTTTTTTTTTTTTAAAAACGATACTTTGAAAGCAGCAGTAATAAAGATTAAAAAAAGATTAAATGAAAATTGGGACTTACACTTTAACTTTTTGACTTTAAATGATCTTCAGAATTTAAATTGTCAAGGCTCTTTTATCTGTAGAAAAAGTATTCTTTTATGAGCAGCAGTCATCTATGATATTTAAATATTAATCAGTGAAAATTAGAGACATATTCTTTTATTGAAATTGAAACTGTCTGTAGTGATTTACAATACAACCTATTACTTGTGAGGTTAGAATAGGCAATTAAAACAAAAGATGTCATTCTTGCTGTATAAAGTTTTTAAAAACATATGAAGTAGATTAGTAGATTCATCAGTCCAGAGGAGGGTTTTAGTCTGTGAAAGGCTTTATTTTACCCCGAGGGACTTAAATAAATTAAATAATTATGGAAGGATAGTTTAATAATTGTAGATTTAACTCTGCTAAAGGATACTATTTCAGCTCTTTTAAAATTTCAGTGTCTCTTAAGTGGCCTTGAAGTGTAGTTTAAACCTCTAGGTCCTCCTTATACAGGGACAACAAACAACATAATACCTTTAGTAGTGATCAAACAACACTTAATACTATTCCAGAGAAAGGCCAATTGCTTTCACTGAAAAAAGAAAGCAATCGATTTTTACATTTAAAAAAGCCTGTTACCTTACACAGTAACCTACAGGCAACAATTATTCAATGGTTGTTTTTAGTTAGGTCTGTAAGAATTTGGTCAAGGACAGAATGTTAGATTGAATTTAAATCAAACAACGAAGCTGTGAATGATGTGCAGACTTGCAGCTTTAATTAAATGGCTTTGGCAAAATAATTGTATTAACAGTTTAGGAATTCTAGTCATTTTTTGATATAGCCCACCATTTTAAGAGGCTCAAAATTAATTAAACAATTGACTGACAAGCTTGTTTTCTGGCCAGTAGAGGCCTGTTCTCTCTCTCGTCCAAGCATTGAGCTTGCAATAGCTGTTCACCAGATCTCCCAATATGAGGTCCAAGAAGATGTTGATGCATTGAAAGGGTACATAATTAGGCTGAAAAACTAAGATAAACCTGTCACAAAGATAGCAAATACGTTGGGAGTCGCAAAGTAAAAAAAAAAAAACATAGTACATTATTAATAAGATGGAATGCAGTGGCCATGAGAGGGAATGCACACAGCAACACCAAAATATCTGGAAGACCATAGAAAACAACTAAAATGAATTATTGTAGAAGTCTTAGTTTAAAAAAAAGAAAAGAAAAACTTTCATATTACCTTGCCAAGTCAAAAACACTCTCTAATAGATAGGTGTATCATTGTCAGAGTCTGCAATAAAAAGATACCTTCATGAATGTAAATATAGAGGGTTTACAACCAGGTGCAAAGCAATGGTTACACTCAAGGCCAAATTAGTTTTCCTCAGAAAGCATCAAGAGGAGCCTGTCCAGTTCTGGAAGAAATTAAATAGAATCTTTGGACAGATGAAACCAAGATTAACTTGTTCCAGAATGTTGGGAAAAGAAAAATATGAGGAAGGAAAGGAACAGCTCATGATCCAAAGCATACCACATTATCTGTCAAACCTGGTGGAGGCAAAGTTATGGCAATGCAAGTGGAACCATAAGTATGACTACTTTTTATTGATGATGTTACTGCCGATAGAAGTATCAGGATGACCAGCACAAATTTTAAAGTGTAAAGAGCTATTCTCTCTAATCAGATTTAGCCAAATGCTGCATACCTGGAGGGCTCTTCACAGGACTGATGGATAATGACCCAAAGCATATTCCAAAAGCATCACAAAGTTTCTCAAAGCAACGAAATGGGATATTCTTCAATGGCCAAGACAATCACCTGAACTCAACCCAATAGAGCAGTTTTTCAGTTACTGAAGACAAAATTGAAGGCAGTGAATCACAAGCAAGCAGCAACTGAAGGTAGCCACGGTAAAGGCCTGGCAGAGCATCCTAAGTGAGGAAAAAGAGCATCCGATGATGTCCATGGATTGTAAACTTCTGACAGTTGTTGACTACATAGGATTTTCATCCAAGTATTAAAACATATATTAATTATTAATTAATTATTAATTTGTCCTGTTTGTGAGTCTCCTTGACTTCTTAGTGGATTTTAATTCTCCTTAGTTCGTGCAATACAGACAACCAATGATGAGAAAACAATACTATCTTTCTGAACTCTACACATTACAATAACGTAAACTGTGATGGATCTTAAGCTGGATGAGGTACTGTCACTTAACGAGGACCCTTTTTTTATGAAACAGTCATGCAGTTATTGCAGGTTTTGTTTGCAGACTTGCATATTATAGAAGAGTGGATTATTGGCCTATTGGATCAGTGTGCCCTCCTAGTTTTTTAATGTTTTACAAGTTAACTAAAAATATAAATAAAGTGTGTCATAAAATACATGACACACTGCATCTTTAAAGCTGTCAAGACTTTTGGGTATAGGAATACAAAACCAGGTAATCACGGTACACACATTCTTGGTCTAATGTTATCACAGAAACCTTGAAAGGGTTTTTGTACCTCAGGTGATTTATAAGTTTTATCTTTGTGAAAGAACAACAAACATTATGAAGTGAGACAAAATTTGAAAACAAGGGAAAAGAAAGATTAAAAAGAGTAAAAGAATACAGATAAAGGGAAATAAAGAAAC
Organism: Etroplus canarensis; assembly: GCA_015106775.1. Taxonomy (NCBI): domain Eukaryota; kingdom Metazoa; phylum Chordata; class Actinopteri; order Cichliformes; family Cichlidae; genus Etroplus; species Etroplus canarensis. Next base: position 15,203 of record VUQH01000816.1, on the reverse strand, counting down.
AAAAAACAAATCAGAGTAGACAAAAAGGTGTTGATCTTCCATGTGTTTTGACCTTTTTTGTCCTTTTCTGTGTAGATCAGATTAAATAGAACTGTCTCTCAATCTCATAGTTAAATTCACAAAGTCATTAGGGGCAGTTATAATCCACTCTAATCCCATTTCTCGACCTCACTGTATGGTTGTGAAAATCCCAGTGGTTTTGGTTTGTATAGGTGTGTAGTCAACTGCTCAATTTAAACCCTTGAAAGGTTTGTTCATATTATATGACTCATATATACAGAATTACAGTAGACATAATAAAAGCACATACTTAACCGCTACGGCTTTTATACACCACCTTAGAAAAAAGGAATATAGAGAGATAGGGATGTCACATAATTAATATGTGAATATATGGCTGAAACAATGTGTTACATAATGGGCTACAGTCAGTTTGTACATGTGTAGCACATTTTGAGAAATTGTTGTTTCTGGACAAAGCCGTGCTTTGACAGAATTTCCACAAAATTAAGCAGTCAAAAAAAAGGAAACTTGTCTGAAATTGTCTTTTGTTTTTCACTGATTAGTTTTTCATGGATGGCAGTAGCTTTAGGTAAAAATCTTTTCACATGTATGTCCACTTTTTTTGTTGCAGCTGGCTGATACAAAGTACAGGGCAATAAGAAATTCTATTAATGCCAGATGTTGGAGAAGAATGGCCAAACTGTTTTCAGCTGATAGGAAGGCTACAGTATCTCAAAAAAACACTTGTTACAACTTTCCGAATGCACATGTTAAACCTTGAAGCAGATGGACTAAAGCAGCAGAAGACCACACCAGGTGACACTCCTGTCAGCTAAGGACAGGAAGCTGAGGCTACAATTTACACGGGGTCACCAAAAGTGGGCAGCAGAAGACTGTTGGCTGGTCTTATGAGTTTCAGTTTCTGCTGTGACATTCAAACGATAAGGTCAGAGTTTGGTGTAAACAACAGGAAAACACAGCCTGCCTTGTATCAACAGTTCAGGTGGTGTGATGGTGTGGGAGGACACCTCAGGTCCCTTAATACCAACTGAGCATCATTTAAACACCAACATCTACTTGAGTATTTTTGCTGACCATGTCCATCCCGTTATGATCTTAGAACACCCATCTTCTGATGGTTGCTTCCAGCAGGATAACATAGCACGTCACAAAGCTTAGATAATCTCAAACTGATTTCTTGAACTTGAAAATGAGTTCACTATACTCAGATGGCCTCCACAGTCACCAGATCTTAGTCCAATAGAGCACTTTTGGGATGTGATGGAGCAGGAGATTCCCATTATGGATGTGCAGCCAAACAAACTGCAGCAGCTGAGTGATGCTATTATGTCAGTATGGATCAAAATGTCTTTTGGGATGTGTCCAACATCTTGTAAAATCTATGCCATTAAGAATTAAGGCAGTTCTTAAATTAAAGGAGGTAAAACCAAAGGGCAAAACAAAAAAAACAGTGTATTTAATGAAGTGGTAGGTTAGAATATACATTATTTTATTTTTTTCAAAATCAAATCAGGTTAATAGTATTACATTACCATTCTTGTGTAACACCTACAAGATGCTGATGCTCATTTTAATAATTTAAAACCACAAGATCTAGACTGTCAAAACTTGATGCATGGTCAGCATTCACTTCAAAGACACAAGCCAGTATCCTCAGCTGTGGAATAACTCAGTTACCTGAAATGATTGGAATTCAGAATGAGTTGAACTTGTTTACACAGTCAAAGCCAGAGATATGCCTTTTTACTTTTCTTTACCCTCAGGTGTAATGCAATAGTGAAAGCAGTTCAATAAAAAAAATTTAAGATTGATGTGTGATATAAACTGAATATCCTCTAAGCATTAGAAAAGTTTAGGTAATGTGAATAAACCAGGAAAAACAAAACTACACAGTACCACAAGAAAAAATAAAAATATATTAAAAGAATCAATTTAATCTATTGTCACCATTGTTAAGTTTTGTTTTTTTTTTGTTTTTTGTTTTAATGAAAATGATACAGAACTAAAAAACGCTCTTTAAAAGCATTAATTATCAAACATTTGGGGTATAACCTTGGTCTGATGAAGTATAGTAGGTCTGGGAATATTACAGTACTGTCCTAATCTTGAATAGTTTCTATGAAAATATTTAACTGTCTTCATTTTGCCAATTGTGCTTATTTTTCAGTGTTTGCCTAATGTGTGACATAGTTAATGTTTTAATGTTCATAACTGTCTTCAACCTGCCAGAGCCCATCCATCCATCCATTTCCTTCTGCTTATCCAATTCAGGGTCACAGGGGTGCTGGAGCCTATCCCAGCTGTCATGGGGTGAAAGGTAGGGTACACCCTAGACAGGTCCATTGCAGAACCAGCACAGAGAGACGGGCAAGCATTAAGGCTCACATTCACACCTAAGGTCAAATTAGAATCGCCAGTTAACCTAACTCTTTTCCATGTCTTTGGGCTGTGGGAGGACGCTGGAACTCCCAGAGAGAACCCATGCAAGCTCTGGGAGAACATGCAAACTAAGCCTTTATGGCATATCTGGTGTATTTGCATAATGAACCCAGGCTCTTGTGTTAATTCATGAGGCTTATCCCTTTCAAATAAAATAAATGTAAACAATAATATTAAAACACCAATCGACTACAACATTCATCTCTGATGCCAGCAAAATAACAATGGCTTGTCGGAATGACCACAGGTGGACTTTTGGGGTATCCTGTGGTGGTTGGCACTAGGATGTTGGCAGATAATCCTTTTGGTGCTGAGAATTGCAGGGTGGGGCCTCTGTGGACTGGGCTTGTTGTGTTGCATCCCACAGATGCTTGACTAGATTGGGATTTGGGGAGTTTGGAGCCTGGGTCATCGCTTTGGGCCATTTGTTGTGTTCATTCAGCTATTACTGAGCAGTTTTTGAAGTGTAGGCTCATTCTCCTACTGGGGGAGGTCACTATATTCAGGGGGTGATTGTGTACCACAGTGTTTATGTGATACATATCCAAGTAATACTCATGTTAATTCCAGGACCCATTGTTTCTTTGTAGAAAACTGCACTGTAATGAGATGATCAGTGCTAATCACTGGTTTTATAGTTGTGGCTGAATATGTTATGTGTTGACTCAATTCCAATCTGATTGCTTGATTGGTTACTTTATCGTCACAAAATTATTAAGATGAAATAATAGAATTCCCATGTATATGTTAGTAAGTCTCGAATCATTCCATATCTTTGCCATGATGTTCTCTCATGTGGAATCCAAGGTGATACTCTCCTATCACGCTGTGTTGCTTCTGCTCCCTGGAGCGTCCTTTGAAATCACATGTAAGTGTGAGGTAAAGTGAGAATTACATCCCATATGGCTCCTTGTAGATTTCACTTGCTTTGTGCTGTGGCCACCACTATCTGTTCTTATTCATATGCACCTCTCTGACTGCAGTTATTTTACAATTTCCTTCCTGTTTGATCTCCTTCCAGCCCTCCACTCTGGGACTGTCACTCGAGAGAGATGTGCAAGGGGAGAGAGAGTTTTAAAAAGACAAAGAGAGCTCAGGGATAGAGAGTGTGGAATAAAGAGGGACAGGTGAGACAGTAAGATAGACATGAGAAGCAGGTGAGAAGTAGCTGGAGATGGGTGAGAGTTTGCTGTATTCCTTCTTCATGTTCACACCTGTCCTCTTTCCCAGCTGTCAAACACTGTCATTTTGTCAAAGATGTTACCATCTCAGAGTTACTCACAGGTTGTCCTTTGGCATCAGTCACCTGACGTACCTGTTATAGTCATTGTGAAGCCAGTCTCACTTTCCACTTGTTACACAGGAACACTTGGTCAGAAAACCTTTGGCATCAGATTTTAACATGCAGAGCTGGTTTCAGTGGACAATTTTTGTTTTGTTTTTTTGGTTGTTTTTTACTGGAATCAAAAACTCTTGTTGAACCAAACCTAGTAATAAAAACAGTTAGTGAAAAGAAAGTGGAACAAAATACAAAACTTGACTGTGTGTTATGTAATATCCCAAAAATATACACTACCAGTCAAAAGTTTGGACATGCTTGGCCATAATGGAATATGGCCAAGCGACCACAATTAGTAAGCACAGTTTCTGGCAGATTGCTGAACCTCTACCTATCTTTACTTCTGAGAGACTCTGTCTCTCTAAGGTGCTTGTGTTATACCCACACATCACATTACGGCCTGTTGCCAGTTGACCTAATTAGTTTCAACATGTTCCTGAAGCTGCTTCTTTTGTAGCATCACTTACTTTTCCAGCCTTATATTTCAACATTTGAAATGCTAGTGGGTTCAATATGAATTTGGACTTTATAAACCATAGCCAGTCACAATGACTAAAAATTTCATATCGCTATATAGTCACCTTTATTTAATTTTGTTTGTTCCTACAATTTTTTCTGCTCTGATTATTTAAATGCTTGGGCCTATACTGCAAAATAAGTTCAACAAACCTTTGCTTTACTTAAACAATTGCACAAAAGTGGTGATCAACTTGAAAAGTCAGCATGGGGTTTCTTAAGCTCGCTGCAAGTGTGTTCACATGAAAGGGGTGGCATTGGCAGCATCTGACAAATCAGAATAATGGTGCCCACTGACAGCAGAGTTTCTCCTTTTACAAAGGAGGTAGAACAAATATATGACAAGGTGAAGAGGTGAAAAGCTGAAGAGGTGAAACACAGAATACAGGCTGAATTTAACACAGTTGCAAAACAAGAAAAAGAAGTGTGAGTTTAACAAGGAAATTGCTGAAAATTTTTATAGTAGTACAGTTTCTGTATAAATATGTGTTATCAGTGGCGGAAAAGATGTCTTTTATTAATAAAGGTCACCCTAAATGAAGCTAGGAAAGAAACTTGGGAAAAATGCTGACTGTGTAAGTCATTAAGGCACGTTAGAAGCTGACAGATTGCAATTTTAATTTAATTATCATTAAATTATTGATTCAGTGTGCTGTTTAAAGGTCTGAGAAGAAATAAAGAATAACCTTACTAAAAAACTTCAACTGTAGGTTTAGGCTTGTAGTTTAGTTTACTACAAAGTTATTGTGTTATAAAGTACAAATAGGTATCCTGTATATTCAGGCTTATAGAACAATCAACTTGTTGTAAAAATGTAAAATCCACCAGTAATAAAATCAAATCAGTCAAGTTGCATCTAAGAAACTGTATTTATTACTGATGCTCAAAGACTTTAAACACTATTAAATAAACTTTAGAGCATCCTATTATCGACCCATATACACTACTCACTAAAAGTTAGATATTTGGCTGTTGGGTGAAATTTATGGAAAATGCAAAAATTTCACGCTACAGTGATATGTACCCATGTAGGAAGTGAAGTGCCTCAGCAAGAAAACCCAGAATTAACCCAAAAGTTATCTGGATATGTGCAAATCCTACTTTGTATCATAAGCATCTGTTCTCTTGGTTTGGCTTCATGAATGGAGGAGGTGAAACAAAGTCCTTCGTTTCCTCCACTCAGGTACAATGCCTAAAGGCAGTTATTTTAAATCCTCTGAATGAATGGGGAAAGAGCCTTACCTTAAGCTTCAGGGATCAGCAGGAAATAAAGGGTGTTGCTTAACAGCAAGAAGGTTGTGGGTTTAAATCCACAGGTGGGCTGGGGCCTCTCTGCATGACATTTTACATGTTCTTCTTCTGCCTGTTTGGGTTCTCTCCAAATACTTTGGCTTCTTTCCACTGTCCAAAGTCATGCACGTTTCATAACCTGGCATTTCTAAAATGGTTGCAGGCGTTAACATGAGAGTGACTGGTTGTCTTCCTCTATGCGTCAGTTCTACGACAGATTGGTGTTCTGTACAAGGTTTATGCCACCTCTCCTCTGTGACAGCTGGGGTAGGCTCTAACCCCGATGTAACCCTGAATTGGATTGGATAAATGGACTGGGATATAAAAATGCATTTAACGGGTCAGTCCAGAGTGGTGACACAATCAACATCACTGCTGAAGACACTAGTACTCACAAAGAAAGTGTAATTTATGGCTATACTAAGAACAGCATTGCACTTACCTACCTGTTCACTGCAAAAATGAATAGATATGCCTGCTATCACATAGTTCAAACTTTTGTAAACCTCTACTGTGCACAAGCATCAGTGCAACAGAATGACTAAAAATCCTATATATTTTTATTAAGGTTTCTTTGAGTCCCATGTTCCCTTCTATGATGTTTCTGTTACATTTTTCACTGAGAAAATCAAAGAAAAAAATAGAAATTAATTCACTGCATTGTGAAGGCCAAATAAATTGCTGTGAATCTGTGCTAAATAAAAACACTTTAACTGAATTAAAAAATGGAACAGGAGATTTATTCAATTTTATTTTAAATTTTGCTTTGGAAATATTTTCTTCCTGTTTTCATGACAGTGTTTTGTCCCTAGGTATAATAATGGATGCTTGAGAACAGACTGTACCTTCAGAAAGGGGCCGTATATGACAGGTGCCTCTGTAGTCATTCAGCAGTGTAAAACCCAGGAGGCTCATGCTTATCTATACAGTACAGTGGCCATGACGCCAAACATATTCCCCTCAGACTTTCATTAATCTGCACTCTGAAAATTATCATGCACCCCACTGAGTGCAGCTGTAAAAATGAGTGTGCATCAAACCTGTACGCATTAACACATGAAAACACACTTGAAAGAAAGTTGCAAGATTGTCATTTAATATGGAGCCATGACAGAAGCTTTTATGCACCTATGCACATGCAGATAAGCATATATAAATGTTATTCTTGTTGTGAGCTTCTGGGTTTAGATTCCTAAATGCATCACCACACACTCTTGTGCACATGCTTTTTTCCCCTTGCCACATGCCATATTCCCCTTAGGTCCCAAGGGTACCTGCAAAGTTTTCATCACGGGAAGAAATTTGCTTCACACCTGTCAGTGTGCTTTTGTGTGTTTGCAAATGTCTGCGCCATGATTAAGCAGCACTGAGACTTCCTACAACTCCCTGATGTCATTTGCCAAGTGGTGGAGCAGCTTAAAATATAGATGAGTGAGCACACACAGAGACTGTAAGCCGTTTGCATGAATTCAATTAAATAAGGAAATAAAATGTTGGCATATTGGAAAAATGTAAATGTTATTCTTATGTGCCTTTTTTCTTCCATGTATACCTCTCTCTCTGATTGTAGTTTGTTTTGATGTGATCAACATAAAAGAGACAGAGCTGTTTTGTCTGGTCACCTCCAGGCTCTGGGATGCAATCATGTAAAACTAAGATTTCTTATATTTTTATTTTTGACTACTGAATAAATTCTCCCAGCCATTAAAGCCTCCCCACTGGCAGTTTGTCTTTCATTCGCCTTGTGTTTTCCCATAATTTCTCTCCTCTCTTGCAATCCGCCTTTCCTCTTCTTTAGTTCCATGCTTTTTTGTTCATTCATTTCCTCTTGCTTCATCAGCACTCATTGTTCTTGTCCACTATGCCCTTTATATTCTGGGTCTGTCTCCGTCTTTGTCTCCTTGTTCCTTTCTTGATTATTGCCCTTCTATCTTGGCTTTCTATCCCCTCTGCAGTTGCTTCAAAAAAGCACCCAGACCTTTCACTTTTTGAATATTATGAACATCAGTACGCATGTAGTGAAAGTATAGCAAGTAGCGTATGCTCTGTAGAAGCTATGAGTCTCTAGAATTAAGTCCCTACAAGCTTTGCACTTTTCTATTTGGCTAGTTTATTCCATTTACAAACCAGACTTTGTATCATTCTAGTTATAATAAGAAAAATACAATTTGAAAAGACTACTGCATGACTTAGCAGTGTTGTTAGAGTCCTAGCGCTTCTAAACTTTTTCATTTAACCATTATCCTGAAAATGCTCAAAGCTGGAAACATGTTTTTACTTTTTTACTGATCTTTGTTCCCCTCTCTCTTGCACTCTGTCTCTCTCTGTGTGAACTCTAGTGAAGCTCTAGGCACATCTCAAGGGATGTCCATTATGGATTTTTTTTAAAAATTGATTGATTGATTTTTTTTTTTTCATAAAGTTGCAGTGAAATCTAAATACTTTTTTTCTGTTTGTTTTTATAAATTATTGCTTGGTGTTTAATATACTCATGTTTTCCATTGAAAACCTTAACATGTACCTCACTGTGTACTCATTTGTGTCCTCTATGGTAGGCACCTTTGTCTGCATTCCTTTCTTTTACCATTTTGAACCATCGTTGTCTTAATTCCTTCTCTTCTGTCTTTATTTTTTAAAATTTTATCATCATTCATTCATCCATATATTACTGAATCCCATTTCACTTGTTCTTCTTTTGACCAAAATCTCATATCGTGATATAAGTCATCTCATATCATGATAACAATATCTGCCATCATATTGTAAATTTCCTGTGAATATAATGAAAGTAGTATTTCTCCTAACATAAATATTGCTGTATAAAATGCAAAATGGAAAGATGGAGCTTATAACAAAGAATTAAGCCGTTATTTACTTCCCATAATGATGACAAAAATTTGCAGTAAACAGTAGGGATGTGTCCTACTAGTTGCTCTTGCCAGTCGGCGCCAGAAATACTAGTCACTTAAATGAATTATTTCTCCTTTATTAATGTACAACAACATCAGCAAGTTGGATGAAAGATGTTATGGCTCCACTCTCCACTAACTAAGCTGAGCCTTTCTCTCAAGTTGTCAACTAGCGGTGGAAAATTAATCAGCGGTCTCAGCCTGATGACAGTGGCTTGAAGCAATGCACTTCTTCAGTACTTTATAGTAGAGAATTAGCAGTAATATTTTGGCTTTGCCAGTGTAAATTGCCATAACTGTGCAACTGAAGAGATATGTAACCACATCCTAAAGAGATGTGTGGATGCTAAACTGCAAGGAAGAAGTGCTACTGCTGCTAACACTACTAATGTTAGCAAGACTAATCTGATTGTATTTACACAATAGTACACACTGTGTAAAGTACCACACATTTCAGCAACATTTAAAACCAAATTTGATTATCAAAGAATACGCTTAATGATTTCAAATAGCGCTTAAATACTCATGAAGTATTTATATATTAAACCTACTATTAAATTAGTGACCAGGAACATCCTTTTTCTGGAAATAAACAAGAGCAGAACACATAACAAAAGACGTGTTTATTTCATCATCCAATATTTATCATTGTATTGAATGGCCCAACTATTTTTCTATTTGGAGCTCCTTTCTTGAGTTACACATATAATTAATTTGTTTAATTTGCCTCATACTAGTATTCTCCTTCCTTCCCACTTTATTTTCTCCCTTTGTTCCTTTTCTCCTTTTATTTTGTTTCTTACTCCTCCTGTTTATTTGTCCTCAACCTTGACTGCATTGCTGCAGTTTGTCATCCTCCTATTCGTATCTCTGCTCACTCTCTTCTATTCTGCCTTCATTTTTCTTTCCTCCCTTTATTAAAGCAAATTTTTTTCTTACAGCTCACCCTAGGCTGCATGCTTCTCAGCCTCCCTTCTCATGTCATTCTCTCTTTATCCCCTTGCCTTTCTTCTGTCTCTGATCCTTCTAATTCTTTTCATCCATCTTTTTCTTCATGGTCAATCTAGTCTCTTGTTTGCCTCCTTGTCTTTTTTCTCTTTCTGCCTTTACATGTGCTTACCTCGTTTTCTTCCCTGAGTTGTTTTTCAAGCTGTTATTGTTTCTAATCCATTTGTTGCTTCTTTTCTTCATTCTCATCCTTTCCTTTTATTTCTGCTTTTTTTCCCTCACACACTCCCCCAGGTTTTGTATTCCTCTGTGCTGTCTGTTGTACAAATGTTGGCTTTGCCCATCCTCCTGTCCCTTGTATTCTCTTTGAATTCTATCCTTCACTTCGGCTCTTTATTGCTTGTATTATCTTTCTCTCATCCTTATTTAATAAGCTTATCTCTCCTTTCTTATGATCTCATCTTCTTCTTCATGCTCAATTTTCTTCCCGTACTGCTTGTCCATCCTTTTCTCCAGGCCACTTTTCCTTCCCATCTTTCTGGCGTTCTTTTCCCCTTCCACCTTTTACGTTTTCAACTTGTTTTGTATTCCACTCACCTCTTTTCTCTCTGAAATCTTAAGGAATGGTCCTGCAGTGTGACTGTGTCTGATACAGTTGCTACACAGACATACACGCACACCATATACCTCTCTCTTTTTCACATACACATTCACTGTCTTGGGTTAGTCTTCAGTTGGAGGTGATGTGCTTTGGGGATTTGTTTGTTCCACTGCTGTTTGACAGTTTGACACACACACATACACTTCAACTACCATACATGCTGCCAAGCACAGTTCACCTGCTAAAATACTCTTTCACTTGTCAGTTTATCAGCTTCACAACACCTTCTCCCTCTGCTTTGCTTTTTATTTCTTTTTCTTCCATGCACACATCATTAATGTGTGGAGAATGCCGCTAAGCCTTCTCTTTCCACTCAAAGTCACAGCCAGACAGTATGTAACACCTTCTCTAGCAACATTAAATTGTGATATTAAAACTTCATTAAGCCAGCTTAGGTGAGTCCATTAATCACAGATACTTAACCTTTGATGATGTCACTGACACACACGCTCATATTCACAGAGTTAATGGTCAAAGCCTTCGCACACAATAAAACAATGCAGAGTAATTAGCCTTTGCATTAATTTCCTGTCACTACCAAATGTGCTTTTCTTTAGCAGAAAAACAATAATGAAAACAATGCTTGTGTCTTTGCTTTTATTTTGCTGCAGTGATATTAAAAAAAAACAAACAAACAAAAAAAATAAGTTATGAGAGTCAGTCACGTGCTACAGTTATCTGTAGTTTGTTCAGAAACCTAAAGTAGCTCAAAAGGAACCAGCCATGTTATAGCCTTGCTGTATTGCAGATTTCAGTCACATCAGATGTTTTGGAGATGCAGACAGAAAAAAAATCGTGTTGCTTTGTCCTTTTTAAATAACTCTCTTATCAGAGTTTCTGAAGCAGTCTAAACCGAGGGGATGACATTAAAATAACTTCAGTATGAAAACCATTGTTACAAGACAACTAAAAACTCCTCTGCTTGTGGAGTGTTTGTTTTCCTCACATCTGATTTTGACTGCTTCAGTCATTTGTCTCTACTTTAAACCCTAGATTTTTCAAAAATCAAGCATAGTTCAGTCAGAACAACAAGTCAAACTAATCTGTAATCACTACAGATCAGCTCATCACAATGCTGATACCAGTCTATTCATCCATTCAGGAAATCTCATACAAGATGCTCTGCTCAAGCTGCTTAGCCTACAGTTGCTGTAAGGCACTTTACAACCCTCACTCACCCAAGTTTCATCTCATACTTTGTCTGATTTAATCAGTGTAATGTTTTTCTTTTTCTTTGCTCATCTGGCTAAAGGAACAATGAGACTGTGTAATGGCAAGTGTTCCGCTGTCCGTCTGTCCATCCACACTTGTTGGAGATTTGCTGAAGTATCAGTCACAATTCCGTAAAACGTAAACACAAAAATTACCAAGTCTTCACCCAAATTGTGCTCAAGGTCAAGGGGCAAGCTAACAGATAGTTTTATGGGCACTTTTGCATGTTTGCAAGAATCTCTACTCCTATGAGTATTGTTCTGGATTGTAATGTTAATTAAATGAGTGTTTGCGTATGCCTCTCAGCTAGAGCTGGGTGGTAAAATGATAATGATAATTATGGTAGTACTATAGTACTCTTGCTCAATAGAGATTTAAGACACGGTCGATATTATGTTGATAAAACTCATGCTGTTCATGTTTTAACAGAAAACTCGAAAAGCCGCTCAAACCAATCACATGGCTGGAAAAGAGCTACGACCATCTCTGTGGAGTGGGGCTTAGGCGTAGCAACCAGTGGCAGGACACACGCTAATGTTTGAGCTTCTGCAGTCATGTGCACCACATCTCAGGAGAGTGAGCACATTCATGACTTTAGGACTGAAAAAAGCTCTTTGATCCTGAGGACTTAATAATAATTAGGATAGAAACACAGTGTTTTTTTTTCTGTTTCTTTGTAGGTTTCTATAGAATCAAATGGTTTTAAATTGTTGGAAAACAAATGAAAGGATACAGTATAGAGACAGATTATTTGCAGTTTTATTTTAGATTAATACCTACTTTATTTACTTGGAACTGACCAAAGAAGTTACTTGTTGTTCCCCTGTAAAACTTGAAAGCTTTAGAATTCTGAAATTAGATTTAAGTTTTCAGAGTTTTAGAAATAAGATTTTATTTTACTTGGAGTTGACCAACAACTTTAATGTTCTCCTGTAAAGCTTGAAGCTTCTGACTGCTCAAAATTTAGTTTATTATATATTTCCATTGTTTTTATTTGAAATAGAGTTGTATAATGTTCTACAGTACATGTGTCATGTTTAACTTCTGACAGACAATAAATGATATTCAAGCCAACATTTGCCTTATGATATTGTCACATCTCACTTAGGAGTAAAATTGGAAATTTAAGCTTGACAGAAATTATTTTATTTAGACTGAAACTTATATTGATATCGACTGATAAATAAAATTTTATTGCGATATGAATTTTTTCCATATCACCCAGCTCTACCCTCTGCCATATATACAGGTGATTTTTTTTTTTAGCTATGGTAACTTTTGTGTTACTGGCAGATTTTAGTGGAAGTTGCACACAATAATCAGCCAATGGCTCTTCACTCAAATTGTTTTCAAGATGAAAGTCAAAGTCATAGTTGTCATTTTAGGGGCACTTCTGCATTTTGCGCAAAAATCCCTTCTCCTCCAAGAGTATTGGGCAGATTTTATTGAAAGTTTCACATAGTGATCACTTAACTGGACTCTCCATCATTAGGTTTATTTATTTAAAAAAAAGTGATAAAATGTTATTTCTACGTCAGTTCCACTGAGTTCTTTACATATGACTGGAATATATTACTGGGATCAAGGGTATTGCTTTGGATTGGTTTAAGTCATATTTGTTGATAAATTTCAGTATGTACATGTAAATAATGTGTCCTCTACACCTGTCAGAGTCCATTACTGTGTTCCACAGGGTTCTGGACTTGTACCTATTTTGTGCACTCTGTACATGCTTCCTCTGGGCAGCATTATTAGAAAACATGATATCCATTTGCATTATGCTGATGACAACCAGCTTTATTTGTCTATGAAACCTAATGAAACCAAGCAGTTAGTGAAGTTGCAAACTTGTCTTGAATCTTAGAGATTCAGTTTCAGACCATATAGTCACTTTCAATAGCATTACCTTGGCCTTCAGTACTACTATGAGGAAATTTGGAGTTATTTTTGACCAAGATCTGTCTTTCAGTGCACATATTAACCCTAGTACTGCCAGCTATATGATCAGCTAGACAACCAGCAGTGAAAGAAAACAATGGAAGTGATCAATATATAGACGACCAGCAGTACACAAAACTTATCTGGGACATCAATATATTGAGATCCTGCAGTACTAGGGTTAAGCAGGTCTCCAGAGTGTCCTTCTTTCATTTGCGTAACATTTCTAAAATTGAGCACATCCTTTCTCAAAGTGACGCTGAGAAACTGGCCCATGCATTTATCTCATCTATGCTGGATTACCGCAATGTCATTTCAGCTGGGTGTCCCCAGCCACAGGGGCCCACAAGCCAGTGTACTCCTAGTGCCGGTCCCAAGTCTGGGTAAATGGGGAGGGTTGCATCAGGAAGGGCATCCAGTGTAAAAACTTTGCCAAATAAAATATGCGAATTCATAACCAGATCGGTCGCGGCCCGGGTTAACAACTCCAGTGCCATTAGCCAACAGGGTGCGGGTGGAAACTATGCTACTGTTGGCTGAAGATCAAGGAGTGGGAGAGCGGGGAAGCGTGTTAGAAGGCAGAAAGAGAGAAAGAAAAGTAGGAGGGCGGAGGTGAGAGTAGGGATGTTAAATGTAGGGACTATGACTGGTAAAGGGAGAGAGCTGGCTGATATGATGGAGAGAAGGAAGGTAGTTACAATGGCCCTCATTTATCAAACTTGCATAGGGCAAAATCAGAGCGTATACGAGGTGTACGGAAAAATCACCACCTGTTTCAGCATTTATCAATCTGGACGTGGGCGTACGGTGCGCTCAAACCCTACGCCAAGTCAGGAGGTGGTGTACATATACGCCCATTTCTACTGAACACCAACCCGCACTGGAAACCCGTTCTTAACAGCCGGAAATCTATTGCCATATTCCATATAATTATTATTGATGTAAAGGGAACGAACAAACTAACACTGAAATTGATTTTATGAGGAATATTAATCACGAGAAGCAGCGTATTTCCAGTGTGTCCCCTGCGCTTTGACGCAGTTGTTAAAACCCCTATTAGACGACATTTTTCATAATCACATAAATTAGATGATGTCATCGTTTAAGCATAAAACAGCTGATTCCATTTGCTGCATCCACACGCTGGTCCACGTCATGCACATCGCATCAGTGGACAACAGAGACACCCACGGACTGACAGGTGGACACTTTGTTGGTAACAAGCACGCGCACTGCTGTGCATCTGGACTCACCTGGGTCTGATCAGGTTGAACGGCAATATTATTGGTAAATGTGGGTCCAGCACAGCCATAAATGTCACCAGGAAGACAAGGAACCAGCCTCCTCAATAATGGCAGACGTGGCGCTTCTGGAGGATGTTAGTGCTGCATTAAGAAGGGAGAGAGTTTTCCGTGACCTCTGACCTGTTAATGGCTGATCAGTAGATTCTGTCTACCCAGACATGTATTATTAGAATTGTGCTCAAACCTGGAGGCACAGCTGAGACGCGGCGTTCTTGTGCCATTCCTGTGCCGCTTCAAGTGCTGTCCACGCTGGGTTTCCTGACCACTGGGTCGTTCCAAAGGGAGGTCGCAGACAGGTCAGGAATAACCCAGCCAACCATCTGTGCTCGCTGCCATCCGAAGTCTGACCCCAGCTCACATCCGATTCCCACATGCCAATGTCCAGCAAGCAACGACTCAGAGGGATTTTATGATTGCTGGCATCTCTAATGTCATTGGGTCAATCGACTGCACGCGTGTTCGTCTGAAACCACCATCGGTTAATGATTAGGCATGTGTTAATAGAACTATCATTCTGTAAATGTGCAGCTCATCAGGGATGCAAAGCTTCAGCTCCTGAACGTTGTAGCCCGGTGGCCTGGGAGCACCCACCATGCTTTTATTTTACAGCAGTGTTGGCAGAA
>VUQH01000815.1:0-12833 GCA_015106775.1 Etroplus canarensis | reverse complement strand
ACTGGCCTAGCCAGAGCCCTGACCTAAACCCAATTGAGCATCTCTGGAGAGACCTGAAAATGGCTGTCCACCAACGTTCACCATCCAACCTGACAGAACTGGAGAGGATCTGCAAGGAAGAATGGCAGAGGATCCACAAATCCAGGTGTGAAAAACTTGTTGCATCATTCCCAAGAAGACTCATGGCTGTACTAGCTCAAAAGGGTGCTTCTGCTCAATACTGAGCACAGGGTCTGAATACTTAAGACCATGTGATATTTCAGTTTTTCTTTTTTAATAAATTTGCAAAAATTTCTACATTTCTGGTTTTTTCTGTCAAGATGGGGTGCTGAGTGTACATTAATGAGACATAAAATGAACTTTTTTGATTTTGGCAAATGGCTGCAATGACACAAAGAGTGAAAAATTTAAAGGGGTCTGAATACTTTCCGTACCCACTGCAAGTTCCTCTTTCTATGGAGGGTTGTCTTAGGAAGGGCATCCAGCGTAAAACCTCTGTCAGATTACCAATGTGGATCAGTCCACTGTGGCAACCCCTTAGGGAGATACAAATAAGCAGCCAAAGATACATTAATAAAAATTTGATTTGACATTCTATAATATTCTTGGTGAGTACTCCAGCTTCCTCTGACAGTCCAAAGACATGTATATTAGATGGAGTGGTGATTCTAAATTGGCCTTGGGTGGGCTTGTGAGTGTAAATGATTGTGTGTCTCCCTGTGTTATCTCTGTGAGGAACTGGCAATCTGT
This sequence comes from Etroplus canarensis, assembly GCA_015106775.1. NCBI lineage: Eukaryota > Metazoa > Chordata > Actinopteri > Cichliformes > Cichlidae > Etroplus > Etroplus canarensis. The sequence continues at coordinate 12,083 of VUQH01000815.1, read as the reverse complement.
CCAGCATGTAGTCTGCCCCTTCCCCAGTTACACCTGGGATAGCCTCCAGCTCCCGATAATATGGATAAGTGGTTAAGAAAATGCATGGATGGAAAGTTTAGGTACATGTGGCTGGTAGCACTTGTGAGATCTTGACGGCAGAAGTCTTAACTAACTGTTGTATTGCTACTTTTACTTAAAGTTAAATGTCTGGATATTTTTGCAGCAACATAAGTGTCTTCATTCTGATTTTGTGAGGTGAACCTACCTCCTAGTAAACAAAGCAAAAACATCTCTTCTACCTTTTTCTGGACAGCAGCATGTCTGAGGACAGCATGGGCAGCGGACGTAGCAGCAACACTTCTGCGGGCAGCACTGACAGCAGCATATACAAAAGAGCATGAGCAGCATGATACCACCGATGATGATTAACAGGACTGTCAGCCAGTCTGGAATAGATGACAGCAGAACATGAATACTGACAGTCTCATTCACTGTGACCTTGAATGAAATGACCTTAAGTGTCTGAGGTGACTTACGGAACACAATGAGCTTGACATCTTTATCAGAGTCCCCTGTTGTGTCACCAGGTGCATCAATGGTACATATATACACACCGTTATCCCACCACATCACCTCAGTGATAACCAGGTCAGCTTCTGTTGATAGAAGACTTCGCATTAGCCAGTATATAGTAAAATGTAAAAGGCAACATTTTAAATATGATGCAAACTTACTGTTTTGAATTGTAATTTTGCGTTCCCTGTAGTCTGCACCCAGGATGGGCTCATTGAGACCCCTTTTCTGGATGACTGTACGAATTGTACGCTGGCTGTCCTGGCAATCGTTGGAGGGGTCCTGACCAAGCTGCAGAGCTGCCTGATAGGCTTCAAAAACAAAAGTTAAATAAGTTCAATTTATTGCCTTCTTCTTTCAGCTCACCACTTCAAACTGCTCAATTCCGTAACTGTAATGCTTGCAATGTGTAATTACAATTACAGTGTGCTGCTTAAGCAACTGAATAATCATTTGATAGCAATAAAATATAATATAAAACAGTACCCACAAATACACACACACACACACACACACATTATGCTTCAGACTTGTGTGTACTTAATGATAAAATTATGATAATATATTGCTCTGTACTTCTTGTTATGCAAGAAAAATCACACATATTTCTACACTGCTTTCCAGTCACTAGCAAAATGTAAACCTTTTTCACAGATGTGTAAAAATGTTTTTGGAAACACATTTAGAATAACTGTTTACATATTTTCATTATTCAGGATGTCCTTGTCTTTCTGAATAACATTTTAATTTGATTCTTGTGTAATTTGCTACCAGCAAATGATTATGCACAGTACTTTCATGTTTTGCTCTTACAGAAATATCTGATCGAATCAAATGTAACAATACAAAACATAAAATACTATTTAAGGTGCCAGAATTAAATCCCCCCTTTCATTTAAGGCAATTCAGCCTGGTGCTGCTCTAGTTTCAGTATTTAATATGAAATAATGTCAAAATGCAAAAGCACAAAATCTTGTTTGTCATAGAATAAATAAATATTCCACTAGAGCAGATCCTTTAAAAAAAGTCTGTTTTGATGACATTTTCTGCTTTTACTGTTGAGTGTCATTTCACACAAATGAGTGCACAAAAGAGCATTGTTTCTTTTTTATCCACATCTGCAAATGTCCAGACAGGAGGGAGGCAAACTCCTTGTCCATGTACTGAGACTTTGTGTTTTGTAGTTTAATGGAAGCAGGTTATAACTTGTGATTGATGCAGTGAATCACAGTCAGGGTAGCGTTTAACTTTTTAGTGTAGTGTGATCATCTACATTAGAATTCCCTATGATGGGAATTCTAATGTAGATGATCAGCAGCTTTTTTGGCATTATTTCTATGATTTTGAGAGGCTCCTGTAAGTGCTTCATTTTTCTTTTATATTTATTTAGCAATAGTCCCCACCATCATCCTCAGCAAATCACACCCTACATGGATGGATAGGCTTGCTGAGAAAGTGTATGGGTATTGCTATCTTTCTACTTAGTTTTTTAAATGACAGTGTAATATATTCAAGATGTGTCCTCCGTACTGTCGTGGTTTACACATTTGCCTTACAAGTGAAAGGTCCCCGGTTTGAATCCAGGTTGAGACACAAGCCTCTCTAACCATGAAGGCTTTCGTCACGAAGAACATCCAGCGTAAAGCCTCTGCGGATTAATCCGCTGTGGCAACCCCTTGGGGAGAATACAAGGAAGGAGCCACAGGTACATTTTATTCAAGAAAAATGTCAAACAGGAATTTGTTGAACTTAACAATTTTCTTCCTTTTGTGGGTGTAGTTTGGAGTAACAACTGGAAAGTGAATACTTGGCCTTCAACCTCTGTTTGGAAATAAGCAAATGTAAACATTACTCAGTAATGAGAGTATTCATGGACTTTATTCAACTGGTGGCTCTAATAAACAGGAAAAAATTGGGTAGGATAACTCAGTGACTGTTCAACAGTTCAAAAGTGCTTTCATTTTGAGATGCCATAAGAACAACAACACAGGCGTAATAAATCAACATTAATGATGTTCCACATTAAACAGCTGAAGCACCTGACTGAGTCAAGTCAACTGTGTTATCAGTATCAACAGGGGTTTGACATGGAAACACATAAAAAGAAAAGGGAAAAAATACTTAACATTTTGGAAAAATAACCATGCAACAGCAGCTAATATTTACTTTTTGTGTTGTGCATAAATGATCATAGAAATACCTTTACTATTTTAAGACCAATTTCCAGGAAAGCTGAGCAGTGTTTACAATACCCCTTTAGTCTATTCAACATTACCTCAAGCTACAGATCTCATAATAACAGTATATTTTCTCATAATTAAGAGACAGTATGCCAGTAATAGATTTCCCCCTTTGTCAATACAATACTCTTGCATATTTTAATCCTATGGCATACAACACACAGGACTTGGACACCAGAGAAGGGGGTTCATATCTGGAATCCTGTGTGGTGAAGATTTAGGTAACAAAAGCATTCCGGTTAAGGTAAGAAAAAGGTTGTAGTTTCAGTTAAATATTAAATTATGAGTGATTTGTCCATTGGGGCTGAAAACTACAGTTATAAAAGAGAAACAGCTGCCTCACAGTTGTATGGCTCTGCCAACAAGTCATGCTGCAGTTCACATCCATGTCTGTACAAAATCATAATAAATGTATTGATAAAAGGCCAATAAAGCTTATTCTTATAAAACCAAAGCTGTAGCCATTACACAGGTGGACAACGTTTCAAATATGGTTGTTGATGTAAAGAATTTACAAATCTAATGAAGAACTGAAGATCTAGTCTAAACTATTAACAGTGTTACATTAAATCCTATCCCTCTTTATGGAATTTTTGCCCATTTGATACAACCAAATGAAAAAACCCTATAGCAGAAGGCCTGTGCACCATAATTTCCTTTCACCTGCAGACTCACCTGTGGAGTAGTACTCCAGTACTGGGTCTTTACAAAACGATTTGTATCTCCAAGTGACCAGGACATCCTGAGGGTTGGCTGAAGTTGAGTAATCACAGCGCAGAATCACAGAGGCAAACAGCATCGTCCTCCTCTCCGTCTCTGGAACAGTCACCGTAATGGACAGCATCTCTGATATAAGAAGGGAGAACACTGAGATTAAATGGAAGTTAAAATGTAAAATAAGAGCTGACGTGTGACACATAATTCGAATTATTATAACTTCAGAGATTAAAAAAACAACTACGTACTTGCTCCTGAATGCCAGAGTGATCAGAATCTGACCAAACTGGTTCCCTGTTTATCTAGGAGTCTTTACTGTGGACAGATTGTACTCTATCATAACAGCTGTCAGTCACACTCTATAATGATAAGTTCAAGAAAACAAGCTGATGACAGGAAACTTCTGCTATTGGAGAAAAGTATCAGTTAAGGTTTAACATAAAAATGATACACTTTCTCCTCAGCTATGGTCTCAGTGGATTTGTCTCAAAATACTGAAAAACACTGATGCTTTTCATGATTCACTGTCTTCATTATAAACTCGAATAAAGTACGTTTAAACTGCATTAAATGTTAGAAAGTAGGTGAAAATGCCAGGCTTTAGCCCATTTCTGCAGTCACTGTTTTGAACCTCATTTTTTGTTTGTAAATCCTCCTGATTTTAAAAACCGCTATTGAATGCTAAATACTTTCTCACCACAGAACCATGTTTTACTGGTTTAAATTAACAAAGACACTTTCTAATAATAATTATATAAACATAAACCAGAAGAGGAATGATGTAGCAGCTCATCTGACTCATGTCCATCTCAATTCCCAAGTTATTGTAATGTGTGAAGTCCAGAAAGAAACTGTTAAGTTTTCTTGTCACTGGTTGACTGTACTGCACAAACTAATGAGAATTAAAATCCACTGAGAACTCAAAGAGTCATATCCAGGACAAATTCATCTCATTAACAACCAAATGAAAGTGCTTTAAGTTCAGGAGCATTATGACTACATGATCAATAGTAACCATGGCCATAAAAAGCATGCGTGTCATAATATTAACCACATTTCTGATGTTAGCATAATGATGATAGGCAGGCCTCAACCATGGTGTCCTAATGTGGGAGTCAACCAATAGATCCTCTCCCTCTATGATCATCACCATCAAACAGGATACAAGTGGTATGCAATACATGTGAAAAGGCCATATTTCAAGCTATCACAACACTTTTAGCAGCAGGTCAGCAATCTAAAAGAAGAGAACCACCAAAATATAAGAAAAGCAAACAAAGAAAATTAGAAATTTACCATCAACTTTTCCACTTGTAAAAATGGGAATTTATGTTGATTATGTTGGTGAACCAGGTTATTGCTATATTATTGCTTACAAGGACCCGAAGTGAAGACTATTCCACAACCCCAGTTCTTGACTGGTCCTAATCTGGCTTAAGTCATTATTATGCCATAAATAAACACTCGTTTTATGCACATTACAATCTACATGAACGCTCGTAGGAGTAGTGATTCTTGTAATAATGTAAACGTGACCATAAAATGATAACTATAACTTTGACCTAAACCTTGAGTAAAATTTGGGTGTAGACCAATTAGGTGATCACTGTGTTAGTTTCACTAAAATTTGACCAATACTCTAGGAGGAACAACGATTTTTCTGAATTATGGACAGATGGAAGGATGGCTGGACAATGGACGCATCATCATGGTATAAGCTCCTTCAGCTGAATGAGCTAAATACTTTCCTCATTATGCAAATACAGGACACTGAATACATGGTACTGAATTACAAATTAAACATTTCCTGGTTCCCACACTGATATGTAAGTGTGCAAAACTTGGTAAGAAGATACTTACACATCAATAGGGGCATAAACAACATTTACATTTCTAGTTTAGAAGTTGCTTCTATTTTTTGATTCCGAGCTGAAATCAATGAATCTACTCTCCCATGAGCGTCAGGGCCCCTTGGTCATATGTCAAAAATAAAATATAACGAAACAGAAACTGCCAAATGAAGTGCAGGTGAAACTTCAAATCATCACAAAGATGCATAGAAAAGATATACAAAACAACCAATCTATAATGCAAATGATGTCAAAAAGGCAAAACTGACCAGGAAGAGACGCAAAATAATCATGAAGAGGTGCAAAATGACAACAGACATGAAGTAAAGGTTTTACAAGACAGAAAATTTTGAAACAAATAAGAAGAAAATTATGCACAGTTAGAATATCAAATGAATATAAGTCACAACATGCTATCCTCGTCTCATTATTTAACTTAGTATCATTAAGATGAGGAGAATATAAATGAATTACCTAAGTCATGGCATATAACTCAATGCAGTATCTACATAGTGTAATGGTTTACACATTTGCTTTACAAGCAAAAGGTGCCTGGTTCACTTCCAGGTGGAGAGTCCAAGTCCCTCCCACCATGGAGTGCTGCATCAGTAAGGGCACCTGGTGTAAAACCAGAATTACCGCTGCTGATCAATCCACTGTGGCGACCACTTATGGAAAATATAAGAGAGCAGCTGAAGCTGCAATTATTGGCAAAATTTGAGAACACCTCTCAAAAACATCTCAAACAATAACTAAACATTCTGAACTTCAGGAACAGTTGTTGCAGGACTACAGACTTATTATTATTTTGTGAGTGTGTGGTTTTATGATCAGTGAGGTTATATGTTGAAGGTCTTTAACGCTGAGTGTTTAATGTATTCTTTTTTCTTCACAGTTGGATTAATAGTTTATTGTACAAAATAAAAAATTTCCACCCAAGGGGACATTTTCAGTTAGCTGTTTTATTTCACCAGCAGTCTAAAAACACCACTACACAGACAGTGGAAAATCAAATTACAAAAATTACTAACTGGTTAATTAAGGTGTTACTGCAAACCTAAGTTAATGTAATTAGAGGAGTCAAGTCTAACAAATCCTGCAACAAAATAACTTAAAAGCAAAAGACATTAACCTTCATTGTCTTGACTTTTGGCAGCTAAAGCACTGATGATGAGTCAAAATCCCTATATTAACTGATTCATGGATAAACTGGAGCTTAATCAAGCTTTTAAGAAGTCTATAATGTTACATGAGTATTGCTCTTCTTTGTCTCATATAGAACATCTATAACTGTTGTTTGGACAAAATACTAATTTTAATGCTTTGGGAATGGTGGGCATTTTTAACCCGTTTCTGATACTTAAGATACCAAACAACAAGTTTGAGTCAACAAGGTATTCAGTTTATTAGTAATAATGATAACTAGTCAGCTGCAGCACTAATTAGCTGTCAAAGAATATTTATAATATAACTGTATGTTGGCATAACGTAACATTTAATATAAATGAAGTAAAAATAATTCACAGATATCATCATGTTTGTAAAATAAGCCTTAAACTTAGAGACACTTTGCTTAAAGAAGTGGACATTTTAAACAGTGATTAAGTGATGAATGGGGCAAAATACTTACAATAGGCTAAATAAATATGATTTTTTAATCAGGAAAAACAGCAAGTGTTTTCTGTTGTGATTTAGTGATACTTCACTAAAATTCCGCTGGGATCATTTCTTATTGGTAAAGATTGATAAAACACATAGGGGTGTGAAGCTTTCAGGTTTTTAAAGGAGGCAAGCCTAAAATGATGAACCAGTACTTAAGGGGAACATTAGCCAGACAAGTCAGGGTCAAAATGGTCTGTGTGGTTTGGTTCAGCAATCCAATTGAGTCTTGAATTACAGACGTCAGACTGCTGACAGTAAATGTTAATCTTCTGTTTTTTATCAGTGTACATTACAAGTAACTGAATTTCCACTGGAGAACTGAGGGTAAATGTGTGAATCACCTCAAGAGTCTGTGAGGATTTCACTAACAGCCATTTAGCTTTCAGGTGATTGTGTGGTTTAGTTAGTGTTATGTTACTGAATTATTTTATTTGTCATTAAATGCTTGTGGTCCTCAGAGGCACTACTTGCCACCAAGGCAAGGTAGGGAAGTGCTTGGGATCCCAGGCCAGTGGGGTACCCCAAGGGCAGACAAACTTTAAACTTATAGCAATGGAAAACTACATAGTTTGCAATGTCAGTAGGAGAGACCTAACTTCCCTCAGGTGGCCCCATCGGACTCCATTTACTACCACTGTAAGTGGCCGTGCATACTGTAATTCTGTCAAAACAGTGGTTGTCAAATTGTGGGACACGGAAACCCAGATGAAATATATGAAGTGAAATTAAGAAGACTAGATCTGCTTTTTATTAGGAGAAAGAAACAAGAGCTTGTTGATGCTTTGCATTAATGATGTGCACCTTTATTTACCGTAAGTAAAATTTAATGTGTAATTTTTTTTTTTTTTAACCATTGGTGTTCGATAAAATTGTTGGGTGTGGGGTGTCAAGTTTTTCTGACTTCTGAATGGGGCATGCCAAAAACACTGAGAACCACTGGGTTAAACAAATATAATGATAACAAAACCCGCTCAACCCAAATGAAGCATTAACCATCTGGAAGTGATAAAAGAAAGAAGAAGTGAGAGGAAGAGTAGACAAAAAGGCAGGACAGTGGTGAGTGCAGTCGATAATAATGATAAAATATAATGCTAAATAACTAAATGCTGCCAGTCTAGCTCTAATTGTAGGGAAGAGACATTAAAATAATGTAACCTTCACTAACTTCAAATTACTTATTGTTTACGTTGGCATTTAACATTAGTTAGGTGGCAGAGCAGCCTAGTGTGTCCAGGTTTGCTTGCCACAGCATGAACGAGTTGAGTAAAAGTTAGTAGTTAGAGTATCAACACTTAACGGTAATAATGTGAGCCTGATTCTTCCTTCCCACCATTGCCAAGTGCTTGCTCATAAGGGATTGCCTGACTCTTGGGGTTTTCTCTCCAATACTGTAGGGTCTTTATCTTACAGGGTAAAGCTCCTTGAAGTGACTTTTGTTGTGAATAGAACTGTACTGAATAAGAAATAAATAAACAATGGTGATGAATGCTGGTGTGAGGGTCCCACTCGGAATTTCTGCTTTGGGCCCCAACAGACTCTAGGATCGCAACTGGTGGGCCTGTATTACATTTTCCTTTACAATCATTAAACACTCAAACAAACAAAAGTAAAGTAAAATTAAAATTTATATATGCAATATAAAGGCAGCCCACGCGAAATCGCTGGTGCAGTCACGTGACCACAGTCGGCCTTGTCCTGTTTACACCTGCGAATAATTAACTTGTAGAAATTACTCAGTTTCGACTGTTTGCATTAAGTCTCTCCACAATCCTCCACATAACCGGGAAAACTTACAATACACGAATAAAGAAAAAAGTGTGTTTACTATAAAGCCTTTAAAGCCTCACCTGTCGGCAGGTAAACCAACAGAAGAGTCATCAGTATCATATTTTCCATCCTGCTGCTCTTTATCCTTCCGCGGAAGCTCGACTCTCCGTCGACTGAAAACCCACAAGAAATCCGCAATATCTGGACAAACACGTCATATAGGCGCCAGCTTGCGCACAAAGTCCACTTTTAACTCAAGACAACAGGTTAGAGAGCTTCACCACGCTGCTTGTTTGTACCGAAAGACGAGTAGTCACAGCTTCCCAACAGACAACTTTCCGATAGAGAGTACAAGACTCAGAGGCGTATCACCACCCCTCCCCCACCCAGCCACAGGTGACATCACTGGCCCCGCCCCCTTTAGCAGGTGCAATAAAGAGGAAAGAAAAAAGAAGCAGGAAGAGCTTACTGTAATAAAGACAACAAGAAAAGCAGAAAATCATCGCCTCAGTTCGTTAATTTGGATCCAAAGCCCAATTATTTACTTAAAATCCAACACTGAATAACAACTGTCCTCATTCAGTTTGCTAAAATTAATCTATGTAGGAATTGAGAAGTTTATTGTATTTATATAGCATTGTAAAAATAAGAACGAGCTCCACCTCAAACAGTAAAATATCACTTACACATTAATTAATAATGATAATTTAGAATTTATTTTTTTGGTCCATAAAACATCGAAAATAATGTGAATATTTCTTCACAATGTCTTTGCTTTCTCTGTCACTAAAGATTTAGGCTATCACAGACAGTGGAAATCAACCATTTTTCAACTTTTAAAATCTGGGAACAGCAAATTTTTTGCTTGATTCAGTGGATTAGCTGCCATCATTTTAACTCTAAATTCAGTGATATAATAAATATTTCTTTATACATACTTTATTTATATTAATGCTAGCAGGGCCCTTTTCCTTGATTGACTGTTTTTACTTTTTGCATTTTAGGTTTAATTAATAAACACTTAAGTGTTTTTATTATACATTCAAAACAGCACTTCTAACAGACTATATTATCAAGTCCTTGTCTTAATCTGCTGATTGCCCTCTCAGCCGGTCCATTAATTCTTTGGTCCGTGTCAGAAAATTGTGCTGCCACCCCTCCCCCCTCAGTTTGGTTCCAAGGCCTCTTCCGTTAAAAGGGAGTTCTTCCTTCCCACTGTTGCCAAGTGCTTGTTCATAGGGGACTGTACAATTTCTGGGCTTGTCGATGAGTTTCTTTAATTGCATGATGTTTACATTCTGGTTAGGTGCATTCTTTGTGTTATTTTTAAAAGCCACTCAAAGGCCAGCTTTCAGGAGTTTAAAAATGGAAGCCAGAATAATGTATAAAGTGACTGAAGGAGAAGGTGGTCAGATCCTCCTGCATGATGCGTTTCATTTATTCGTTTGTGGCAAACAGCCAGAGTGTAAAGTTCACTTTCGGGATGAGTCACACTGTAGAAGTATTGGAGCTCTTTATGTGAGGATGTTTACATTTCTTATCAATGGTGTAGACCCCGACAAACTTTATGGTAAAAACAAAAGACAAGCCTTCCTGAGTTGAACTCAAGTGCTGCTCTCAGCTCATTGAAATGTGCTTGAAATTCAGTGAAAAATATGCTGCATGGATATTTTTTCAAATGCACACATCTGTTTCTGGCTCCACTTTGAACCACATATATTCTAGTTTCTTTATCAGTGCCTGGTGAGGAGAAGAGGTACTGTTTTTTGGTGTTCAGTGTGTACAGCAGGCACATGCAGAGGAGGGGGCTCATTGGGCTGGAGCACCTGCACCTTTTACCCCTTGACCCCCAAAGTGCGCTTTTTTAAGCTTCTTCCTGTGGCCCTTCACAAGATTATTTATTATTATTGATTATTAATAGATCATTATAAATTACCTGCCACCTGCCAGTTCATCATATCATGTCACCGCATGACCCTTCACCGTAAATTGCCAAGCTGTTAAGTGTGCAGCAAAGAGCAGAGAGCAGAGGACAGACTTTGAGCACTTGCCCCTTTAGAGGTCTCTGCACAACCCTGGTGTGCAGTGTTTAAAAAAGTTCAAAAAATTACCAAAAGTCATGTTCATTACCATTTTGTCTTATTTTGATCACCAAAACCACAACAGGAGTAGACAATTAAAAAGAACACACAAACCCACAACCACAAAAATTTCTTATAGAGACTCCTGTAGAACACAATGCAATTGTACAGGAAACTGAAAGGAGCACAGAGACATAAAAACCCTGAAATAGTTTATATAGAATGCCACAGTGCTGAATTTATGTATTTTTATACTGAAGTTTGCCAATAAAGCTCTCTGTGTTTATTCAGCTCTGTATATTTGATAAGCTCTGATAAAAAACACAGACATTATCCAAGGTACACATGCATTATCACACATGTTATCAGACACAATAGGCACTCAAAGATCTAATTCTGTGGTGGACAATAGATATTTTTTATGGAAATAAGAGACTGCTGGAGCAGCAAATGACACTGTTTACATGACATACCTCCTTCTAAAAGTTATGGATATAGGTCATTCTTAAACACATCTTTCAGTAGAGTATCATATTCCTCACTGTGTGTGGAAAATTCATGTAATACAAACACAAGTTTAATTTTTATATGTTCAGACTACTTTTCAAGAATTTACCTAATTCTAGGCAGGGGTGTATCCATTGGGCAGCCATGGGGTGGAACCAGCTTGACACATGGTTGTGCCCCCTGATGCATCCCCCCCAAACCCCAAAGCAAAATAATTTTTAGTCTCTTGTGCAGCATCAGTTTTCAGTTAATACCATCCACATTAGAACACAGGGCTGCACATGACTGTGAAAATGACACCCACTGTTTCTTACATCAATGTTCTATATTCTCATTCCTTCATTCATCTTCTTCCGCTTGTCCAATTCAGGGTCGCGGGGGGCACTGGAGCCTATCCCAGCTATCATAGGGTGAAAGGAAGGGTACACTCTGGACAGGTTGCCAGTCTGTTGCAGAGCCAATACAGAGAGACAAACAACCATTCATGCACACATTCACACCTATGGTCAATTTAGAATTGCCAATTAACCTAACCCCCATTGCATGTCTTTGGAATGTGGGAGGAAGCCGGAGCACCCGGAGAGAACCCACGCAAACACGGGGAGAACATGCAAACTCCACACAGAAGGGTCAAAGGCAGCCGGCTGTTGGATTTGAACCCAGACTGCACTCTCTTGCTGTGAGACAACAGTGCTAACCACCGT